>VZRJ01010918.1:117385-137412 GCA_013397565.1 Ptilonorhynchus violaceus | reverse complement strand
AACAAAATAATTTCTAGTTTTAGCCTTTCAGATATTTCTGCACAGCTGATCAGAAAACAAGACAGCCAAAAAGCCATAATTCTCCCCATTTACAAGAACATAATTTTATATCTACTTTAATGAAGATCCTAGAAGAAGCAACCATTATTTTAAGGTTTTTTTGTAGTGAGAAATAATGAAATGGATTGGAAAGCAAATGTCTGTGCATCCCATCCCTCTGAGAGCAGCTGTGCTTTTTTTCTTCTCACGTCTTCCTTGTTTAAAAAAACCTGATTGAAATGGAATTGTAAAGTGTTAAGAAAAGATATCAGGGATGTGGTGGTAATACTGAAACCCTGCCCCATGGTCAGTGTGTTTCATGGTGCTTGGTCTTTACTGAAGGCTCAGGATGGTGACTCAGAACATATTTGCTAAATATGGATCTCTAAAACAAGCTTCCCCTTTGTCCTTGTGCCAGTCACTAAGGGTAGTGTTATTAAACGTGAAAGAATTCAAAATCACTCCAATTATTTAAAAAACTTAATCACTTGTCTCTCTCTGTGATTCATTTCTGTGTTTTCTCCTATCTTTTACCTTGTGCATTTAAGGCTTGTCATGACAGGCGCTGTCTCTTGCTATATGTTTGTAGAATATGAAGGATAATGGGAAAGTGCCTGAGTGGGACTCATGACATATTGCTAAACAAGAAATAATGAATGAGTTTTAGTAATTATAGCAGATGGCAGAGTGCACCCAATTTTCATGTATTATCTGAAGAACTATATTTATTGTTGAAAGCATACCTCTAATTTTTAAGATGTTTTTCTGATATTTCACTTCCCAATACTATTTAGCTTGAAATCTTCCTCTGACATTTAATTTTGCCCATTTATTGAGGTCAAGCCTATAATTCCACCATTCTCTCTGTCTTGTATCAAGGCTGTATTTATTCTCTTTCTTGCATTCTCACTGTAATCATGCATAAAGTCCTTGTGAAAATTCTGTTTTTCTTTTCCATGGATGAAACAAGGACTGACTTTATGGCAGCAGGGTGATTCCTCTTGACCTCTTGTTTAGCTCTGCAGGAGCAAGAACAATCCCTATAACAGACCTCAGGAGACTGTAGCCCCAAGGCCATGGTCACATTACATGTTATATCAATGCCTCCTTCCTCTGTCTCTATCAGAAGTGCGGGGGACTGACAGGGTGGGTGGCAAGCTGTGCACAAGTGCAACTTTTAAGTGAAGGCCAACTGTCTTCTTGGTTCCATCAACTGGAGTACAGCCAGAAAATTAGGGACATGAATATCCCTCTCAGCTTGGCCTTTCTGAGGCTGTTCCTTGGAAAGCACTCTTGGTCCCCTTTGGTTTCAGAAAGTAAGACCAGCAGACCCAATGAAAGACCACTGGGATGATGAAAGCATTGGAGAAGTTGATGTATGAAGACAGATGGGAGGAACTGGATTTGCTCACTCTGAAGAGAAGGTGGCTCAGGGAGTTCTAATCACAGCCTTCCAAGGTCTTCACAGCCTTCCAAGACCTTCACAGCCTTCAAAGATGGTGATGGTGAATAAGTTATCCTCACTTCACAAGGATGCATGGTGCCAAGACATGAGGCAGCAGGCATAAGTTGTCTGAAGTAGAATTCTGCCAGGATATTAAAAACATTCTTCACAGTGAGAATACTCAAATATTTGATATTTCAGCCAGCAGAGTGCTGAAATCCTACCTGATAGTTACATTGACTTGATATGGCCCTGGATAACAGTCCACGGCCCTGCTTTCAGTGCAAGGTTGGATCCTATGAACTGCAGAGATTTTTCCAACCCTAAGTTTTCTATGCATCTGTGATTGGATGTTTCTTTTATTCTTCACACTGTAAATACATTCATATCCTGACTTCATACCTAAGTAGAGCTATGATTTTTCCAATATACTGGCATTACAGTTATATTTCTATATAATGCACTTTCCTTGAAAGAAATATTGAATTAATTTTTTTGTTTTTCTGCAGAGAATGAATGTGATAGCACCTTTACATTTCTTGAGGAAGGTGTGAAGCTAAACAGCCAGTATGTCATGCCCATTCTTTTGTATTACCCGCCTGATCCAAGCTCTTCCCCTAAAGAAAGAGGTGCATGTTCAACCTGGGCTGTGTCCCCTTACATTTGAGGTAAACTCTGTAAGACAGTGCAGTCTGAGCACATTACTCTGCTTTGTGTCAGATATCACCACTGCATTGGGAAAATATGTCAAGACTGAATGTCATACCTTTGGGTAGCCTCATGTGTTTCTGACATGGAATCCATTATATCAACCTGAAACATGAACACTTCTTCAAAGCCTTCTAGAGTGCCTAATTTGTCCTAATACAGGCATATTCCAGGTATTTAGGTTATAGCACACCAGCACCAGCAGCCACGACTAATAAATTCTTTACACTGAGAAAATCTTTGCTAAGTACAGGCCTGAATAGCAAAGTGTTCCTGGAGTGAAGACATTTGAAAGACATTTTAATTCCGTGGCACCATGCAGAGGGCATTAATCTTTCTTATGATTTCCTCTATTGTAACAAAGAAAAAGATTTTTAATGTGCAAACCTCGTTAAATCAATCATCCTTGGGAATTTAGATGCACAGTGTGATAAAGGCAACAACTTTCAATACCTAGAGGCAATTTTTTCCATATGTTTTGGATGTTGGGTTTTAGGAAACATAAGCATTTTAATGGATTTTTGGTCCTATTTACAATATAAAATTTTAATTTAAGGGTGCCCTACTGTAGGATAAATAACACAAAGTTCTCACCTATTACAATGGAATATCAACCTGTGTTTGGTGCTTTCAGTGCACAGTCAGGATGACTTTGGAGAGGACAGTCTAAGCTATTGATTATCTAGTACTGCAGCAATATGATACAAAGCTATGACAAATATTGAGAGAAACCATTGGCTTTTAGACATCCTTGAATTTATTAAAAATTTAAGCAAGTCTTTCAGCTATTGTATTTCTTCTTGTGTTCCTGGGGTTTAGCAAAACATCTTTATTCAATAACAAATGTATATATCCTGAACAGTTTGCAAACCTGGAATTTGGTCCTTTATTGGGAGAAAGTAGAAGTGTAATACTATTTGAAAAAGCCAATGATTATGTCATTTTGCATCACAAAGAGATGGCTGACTATGACTAATCCTCAGGCATTTGTCAAGCCTAGGCTTCCCATGGGAGAAGATTTTTACTAAGTGCCATAGCCCTTAGAACAAACTAGGACATTTGATGTATTTCCACACGGATAACAGTATTACATGACATCTAAGTAAACTTACATTATCTATTAATTGACAGCTTAGATCTGTCTGGCTCAAGGGGAACAGACAACTGTGTGAAAGCTGGGGTAAGGTTAGAGGACAAATGTCAAATGCCACTGGGTTATATCTCATGAGACAACTAGCAGTCCAGCTTTGTAACCTGGTTTAGGCTTATATCATGATCTATTTCCATTGTCTCTTCTTGAGAAACATATTTTTTGCAAATAGGAAAGACCACGCCTATTCAAACAAGATGATCTTTTTTTTTTTCCTCTTTAATTGTGTGGCTAATATAGTATAATTTCAGAAGATTTTAAGAGATGTTTAAAATATTTGTATAATCCAGTCCCTTTAGACTATTTTGAAGCTCCAAACAATTATGCACTCCATGATGTAACAGAGAAGAGACTCAGAAAGCTTTGTATCTCTCTGCTGTCTGTTTCTCTCCCTGAAGCAAAGCATCTCAGTTACAATGAATGAAATCAATAAAAAAAAAGAGAGAGACACTAATAAGATAAGCACTCTGCATGCAATTTAAGATGCCTAAATTACTTAACTAGGCTTGGTGAACTACCAAGTAGAGTTTTTTTGAGAAAACTTGACTAAAAAATGGCTAAAGTCAGCCATTGCCTCCACAAGAAGTTAAAAGATAAACTTTGTATAATCTTTATCTTCATTACCTCCTGCATTTTTTTGTCACGTACTGTCTTAAGGGAGTAGCTGGTGTCAGAGCATGAAATACAGTTTTACAGTCTTTGTGCAGACTTGAGGATGACAAACAAAAAGAATTGGATGAGAAGACAGATAAAAAATATCGATGACATTAGAATTCCTTTTAAAAACTAAAAGATGCCCCCTCTGACCTCACTCACTTGGGCCTGACTAGGTTGCCTCTTTCATCTGTGATTTAAGGTGAAACCTTCCACTTCTGCTCTCCAAGGACAAGGACCTCACACATCCTGGTATGGAAATAGCAGAGATTCTCAAATTTTGAGCTCAAGCAACATCTCCAGGACACCTCTATATCCTGGCTACCTCCTGAGGTCATGTAGCTCCTGACAAGGAGGCCAGACTGTTTAGATTCACTATCCTCCACGTTGAATGAGCAAAGGCAACATTCGTGATCCTCCCTCTCACGCAAGAAAGTACATCACCTTTTTGATCAGAAAGACTGAACACTGCTATGAGAAAACATCTATTGAGACATTTGCCACCATAATCCTGGTGACACCAGTTTGAGTATCTTTCCTCAGGTCCAAAAGCAAAGATGATTTGTGATGATGAATCCCTCTGTGAAGGCATTAAGACTTTCTGCATTTGCAGAAATGAGGAATGTTAGTCTGTGTATATGGGAAGCATCTGTGAAACAGCTGACGTGTTTACAGCTCAAACCCAAGCTCACCTTCTGACTTACCTCTTGTGGGCTCATGCCTTTGGGTCTTTACAAAAACAATACCTAGACCAAGCCTAAAAAGATGGTAATCTAGTCTCTCTTGGTATATTTGGCTGTCAAATTTATCATTACTTATTAACTGAAAAACCAATAGCATGACTAATTGTATTAAACTGAAGCTACTGTTCCTTCTGAATATTTACCTTATGAAATTTTTTTGATCAAAATCAATAACAAATTTCACTGTTTTGACTAGTATTTCAGCTGGTAGCACTAACTAAAAAAATTGTTAATATCCTAAACATTTTGTAATTTCAGGTTGATTATGTTTTGTGACTCAGTTATTAAGAGTTGTCATGTTTAGACTGGATCTGGTGTGAGTTCTGTACCAGGTCTGTTATCAGAAGTATTGTGAATATAATCCTTCTCACATGACTTCCTGCACTGTGTGTGTCTCACAGGCTGGAAATTACAGTATTACATATTGTCTAGGAGTTCATATTTGTTAAACAAGACAATAACAACCCAAATATGCAGATTTTCTGCAATTTTTGTCACACTGAAAACCACAGAGGGGCTTCTAAATAGCGAAAAAACCCAGGTAAAGAATAACATAAAATAATGAATATAATGAGAAGGCATAACGAAAACAAAGGCAATGGTGTCATTATCAAAACTGTGATGAGAAGGCTACTGTAAGACAGATGAAAACAAACTGCCATGAAATAAAATGGCTTTACAGAAGGTCTATTCAATATTTTTGAATATACCTAATAAATAATGTATTTATTCCTTTTTGGAAAATTTGTCAGGTGTAAATTAGGTTCCTGAATGCATTTTGTAGCCATTAAGGCCTGGACTTTGACTTATTCTAACATTAAAAATAATTCCAGAAGTGTGAGAAAGAAAGGATGTCTCTGTTGATACTGGTGGCATGTGCGTGGTGATGGATGCAGATGGTCTGTGACCTCCAAAGGGCTAATGGGATATTTGGAGTGCCAGGGGCACACAACCCCTCCATAGCCACCCCATGTTTGGCAATACAAACCAACACCATTCCTTGGTGGGAAAAGAAAGAAAAAAGACAATGATCCTGTAAATGTTATTTATCCCGCAAATACATGTACCCTGGAATATTTTGAACTGCCCCTGCTGCAATTTCCTGGCTGCTCTGTGCATCAGCTGTTTTCCAGACTTGAGAAGTGGGCTCAGGACACACAGACACATCTTCCTTTTTATGATAGCTCACTCTTAGATTACAGGTCTTTAATGCACCTTTAGAATACAAAATACTGTCATACAGAAATAAAAGCAGTAAAATAGGCAGGCCGCAAATTCACTATTCAGGTTTAGTAATTTGAAGAACTTTTTATTAAATCTTCCATTTTGCTGGAATTTACAGGCAATTCTAAACCTGAATTTCAGCACACATTAGCTTGGGGAAGCTATTACTTTAATAACTGTGCACTGACATGCATGGAGAACTATAATGTCTTGCAGACATGTAGGCAAAACACTGGATTTTTTAGGATCTGAGAAAGTACAAGTTGTAAACACAGTGCAGTAAAAATGCCTTCTTCTCTGTTTCCCACTGGCTGATTTTCAATTTATTTCCTTCCCACACTCTCCCAGCACTTGGTGTATCCTTCCTTAAGCCAGTGATCCTAAGATACTCGAGGTCTGGACATTTCACTCAGATACTCTCATGCTGCTGCACAAACGAGGAGAAATACAGAGTACTAATGAGAAAACAAATCTGCTGCACATTGCCATACACTACAGCAACCAAGCGTTTGCACTAGACTTATCACTCTAGGGAAAACAATAAGTAAACCTTATAAGAAGTACTACTGGGGTAAAAATTAAGATGTACTTTTTTCTAAAGAGAAATGCTGGTTTGGGACACACATTTGTTTCCCTTTGAATCATAATCCTTAATCACATTAACCTTGCAGACAGCCTGTATAAGCTACACAACTTACTGTAAATATTCAGTATTGACTTTCCTATTTGTCCTTTTCCCATGGGGAAACACTGATGTGGAGCTTGCCCTGTCTACTGCCTTGTTCTCTTATTCATTATAGAAATATGAAAGACTATCTTGAAAACACTGAGTTACCAGGCTCAATATTTATCTGTAACCTTCATGGGCTGTGCTCTCAGGAGAGCATATATTATTCTTTGTGGCACTTAGGGATATGGTTTTGTGATGGACCTGGCAGTGTTGGGTTAATGGTTGGACCTCATGATCTTAGAGATTGTTTCCAACCTAAAGGGTTCTGTATGGAAGCCCCCAGGAAAATATTTAGGTGAACTTGACATGGTATGAGTCATGGTAGAGAAGATGTGCACATACTCTCCTTCCTTCTCAGAAGTCTCATAGGGCACTTGCACAAAGGAGTTTAAGCAATAAAGTGTGAAAATCCAGCATTTCAGCTGCACCACATGTTGTTCCCTCTCTGACTGCAGAGGTCTGGACAGATACAAAGATTACCTCCCACTAGCTACCCAGTGGTTATTGGCCTAGCCCGAAAAGGCTCAACTCTGCTAACACAGAAGTACCGTGAGTTTCACCCCTTGAAGAGATTGTAGGAACATAATGGAAATAAAAACCAGGGCTATTTCCCCTATTACCCATTTGAGGTGGTTTGCTTTTCAGCACACAATACTTACCAAGACTGGTATGATTGGCCAGGCCTGCCCTCTTGTGCAAGAACATTTTTAGTGGGATCCTCAGGTTCCCTCAACTCCATCAAGGTTTGCATTATGAACATTGATTGTCTGAGCTAATGTCTTAATTGAGCTAATTGTCTTCACTTGAGACAGTTTACACCTCTCAGGTGTATTGTTCCTGGCTTTCTGCTACTTCTTGGTTTAAAATATTCCTGAACAAGTGACTTCAAATATGAAAGTTCTGAAAACTGTGATGGAACCATAATGAAGGCTGCAGTTTCTTCCCTGACACAGCCCTGCCCACCAGACACTAAGAGGGACTATAAGTGGTTTTTACATGAGTTCAGCTATGCCACTGGTTTGCAAAGACTAGAAAAAAAAATTCTCCTTTTTACTGTCTCTTCAGTGACAAAGAAAAGTGATAAGGAAAGTTTTAGGCAAAATTTGGCAGTCATCCACAGTTACCCAGGCTTTTTTTTCAGGTTTAAACATGTAGCCCATGGAGCAGTGTGAAGGTAACATAATGCATCTGAAGCAGAGATACCACACATACACCTTCCAATCAGCTACGTAAATTCATTTATCAGGTTAGACTTGCACTAAAAAGAAAGTACTGCATTTATGTGTGGGTGCCCTTCTGCTCACCAGCATCATCAAAGCTCACAATCCAGCAATACTGGTCATGATTAAAGCAGTCTGAAGCACCACTACCTGTTTGATAGGCTGTGACACAGAGCGATAGTGCTGTACTCCTTACTCCTTGATGCTCCCATTTTAATTTGTACTTTCTTCAACTTAACAGGAAACAAGCAAGAAATGCAGGTCAATGTGGAACATCAAAAGGCCATTGATCTCCTCAGGGGTGAAAAGAAAAAGAAAAAAAAATACAGCATTTTTTTCCCCAGAAGCTTTCAAGAAAAACAAAAGCTGCAGCTCTATTTTACAAAACACACTTAAACAACCTAACACTGAATTATTCATGCCTGTTCTGAAACACAAGCTTTATAACCCAGAATTAATTGCCCTTGGTGGTGAGTATATCTCGTCTCATTGTAAATACTTTGCCAATTGAAATACAAACATGTTCTGCACAAAAAAAAAGATGTTAACACAAACAGTGTCATAAGCTCAAAAATATTATCACCTTCCTTTTCCTAACGACTTTGGACCAAGTTTTACTTTTGAAGCTGGCAGACTGACTGGATTTTCACTGGTGTAAAAGCTCAGACCAGAATTTTTCCAATGATCACATTTTTTTTGAGGAGGGAGTTTAGCTGGTTCTGCCAGCACGTAGACGTAATCTAATTTTCCATTTGTCTTATCAAACTCCCTCTGCTATGATTATTCTGCAGTTAATAATTTTGTAGGATTGTAAGATGGGACTTCCCCATTTGAGTCCTGTTTCTACCCAGGCAGCTATCTATGAGGTACCTCTCCTTGGAATATGCTCCTGAATCCGTGTCACCCCCGGAAATTCGGAATCCAGAGCAGCTTGCCTCTTGAGTGGTGTTATATAAGAAGACCACACAAACCCCAAGTGAAAAAGAGATTGGGCTTTTCTGAAACAAAAGCAAAACCCTGCCTTTTGCAATATGGAAATCAATTTCTTTGCAATGAAGCTTTTCTTTTGACTGTCTTCCTGGTTATGTACAAAATGCTTTCTCCATTGATGCCCAAATATCAAGTGCACTTGGAAACTGGTACAATCGGTTGCAGAGAGTAGGTGCTTTATTTCAAACCAAGCCCTGTTGTCCAGTGCTGCCTACTAATGAAAGAAAGTTATTCAAGTTATTTCTTGTAAGAGATACCACCTGAGCCCTGTTTCCTTTAACTGGGCTTTTGGGAGATACTCACAAAATAAAATTTCAACTCTCCACAGAAGTCAGGGTAAATGACATTTAGCTAATGGACTCAACCCTCAGCACTTTTGATGTGGGTGGTGGGAGGAGAAGAGTGACTCATTAATTTCCAGGCTACTCTGATCCCATGGCTGTCATTTAACCTTTTGGGTCCTGCTGGCACCAACAATCACATCAGGAAACCATCAATGGCACCATGCTGTTGGCTCTGGTCTTATCCTGGGCAGAGGGGAGGAAAGGAAATAACAGAGAGACAGTCAGCTGAAGGCCACTCAAGTATTTGCTAGAGAGGGACCTTTACCTGTCCCATCAGCTGTGGTCAAGACAGTGACTCTGTACACGAGATGTTTGGCAGGCCTTTGTTAAGGCTCTGCTCTGTTGCTTAACACTGGAATTTCATTTGCAAGGGGGAAAGGAAAGGTGGGGGGTAGCTGCTGCACTCTCCCACCCTAAAGGGCCATGGAGACATGGCTCTGCTCTCTCTTGGCTCTTTCCTCTTTTCAATCCCCTGGAGCAGGTTTTGTGTCTGAACATTTGCCCTTCTGTGTCTAAAATAACTGTAGGTCCAGTCTGGAGTGTTGCTCCAGACTTTCAGCATTTCCCACAGCTGAAACCTGTGGCCTCAAACTAATCGTGACATCTGCACACCCAGACACATCCTTTTCTGGCTTTACACCTTGCCATTTCATCAGCCTTCTCCTTCTCAAAATCTGTTCCTGTGCTTGCAATAGCTCAGATCCAAGTCATGTGGACATTCACGCCAGGTTTGGGCAAGGTTAATGTGGATGTTAGTGTGCCATGTTAGGGTGTGATGAACTTAACTGACTGTAATGGGTGGCTCATGTAGTTTGTATGGTCTCACTGTTGCAGATAGGTAAAACCTTACAAAATGAAGGCCTTGTTACTCTTGTAAAATCATGGCTCACTCCTGTTACTTCGGCTAAGAAGAGAAGGACTCTGGGAATAACTCAGCTGACTTAGAGGTAGAAAAACAAGTTATATAACCATCTCGTGTTCACATTGTGGCTTGTGGTGGTTAGTTGAAATTATGCTTGTTGTATTTCAAAGGCATGTAACCGATAAGTGCCTAACTGCTTAAAAAGGCCTGGTTTCTGCAATAAATGGACTCCCTTTTGCACCTGCTTGGAGACTCTATGTCGCACAACACCCCTACAATCTCACCACAGACATCTACCTGGAAAGACTTTGCAGAGGGTGGAAGCTGAGGTCAGATGAGCATCCTAATCCATTTGTGTGATTTGGAAACCATAGCTTTAAGTCAGTTTATAGTGATTTGTTGTCTTAGTTTGGTGATATGCTGATTCTTTTATTCCTTATGTGGATAAGGCAAAGCACTTTCCACATGCTCTTATAACTCACTGGCAGCTCAGGTCACCTAGCATGCATCATGATTATCCAAACACCAAGAGGCTCAGAGGAATGTGCTTCTCCTCACAGGCATGGAAAACACATGACATTCTCTTATTTTCTGGCTTTTTTTTTTTTTTTTTTAAGCTGTGACATACCATCTCCTACATGGCAGGTGGCATGACACAGATGAGAAGCCAGAGTGAGAAATGGCTTTCCTTTCACTCAGAGGTGTGACATATGCTGGGAGATGTTGCAAATCTTATTAAGGCTCTTACTATTTTACTACCTAATGACTGGTGTATATATAAAATACTAGTTTGTTTTACAGAGACACCCAAATATTCAAGAGCAGCTAATGGGTTTGGACAAGCAACTGGCAGCTAATTCCCCTGCCTCCAAAAATCAGGTTGCTTCAAAATTTTTCAGAGGTTGTACAGCTAAAATCTAGTGCTTTTGAAAATGTCAGCTATTTTTTACCAGTTAGGTATTGTGGCTCCTGCACTTTAAAAGTAAGGGGTTTTATTCCTCAGAAAAAGTACTAGCAATTAGAGTATATTTTCTGGTAAAGGAAATCCACACTAGATGTGACAGCCAGGTGGACAGAAAAACATGTAAACTCAGGGCCAGACAATGATATAGTTAGAGGTCCAAGAGGAAGCAAAAATATGCAGTAGAGTTCACAGCGTTCATCAAGGTCGGAAAGACATAGCAGTGTGTCAGAGCTGCACACACAGGGCAGAGTCGAGGCACTGAGGATAAACACCACTGGGGTGTATTTCAGATGTCAGACACTATAATTGCAAGCCTGATCTCAATGTCATGAAAGAGTACTATGGACGGGTTGTTCCCTGTATAAAAATGTAAATGTTTTCTTTCTCCATTTTTTACAGACAAACAAAGCCATAGCTTAAGGAGAGTTACTCCCAATTAAGGCTTTTCATATCCTACATGTCTAAGTTATCCTACATGTAAAGGCTATGTTTGTGCATAAGGAATGACAGAGGAAGCCATTGTACTCTCACATAATAATATAGCATTATTTTATTTCTGCTATCATCTAAACATTGCACAACACAACCGATGGCTAATGTGGTAGACAAGACGGGGGAATAACAAAGAAGAAGCCCCGAAAAAACGGAATTTTCATTTTTTTCAGTGGCAATGCCATTCACCCAGAAGGGGGAGATCTCAGCCCGCATGCTGCAGCAGCCAGCACCTAGCCGGTATTTCAGCTCCAGCTCAGAATTTGTCTGACAGGGATATTTCAACACAAACCATGCAATTTGGTGCTGGAGCACACTGGACCTCATCTGCTTAAAAAGATGCACAGATAGAGTCATCACACTTCATAATTTAATAAACTGCTAAAAAATTGCACACGTTTTCATTTTAGCAACTTAGGTCCCGCAACTAAACTCACGATGCTACAAAGACATTTGAATTTTTCACTAATATGTCATGAGCACTGCACCCATTGCAAATTAATGAGTCTCTGAATAGCACTGTGCATTTGTCATTTGAATTTATGCTAATGCACTGAGATCTCCTGATGATGTTGATAGTCCACAGCAGCTGCTCAAACTATAGAATATACATGCATATTCCTTCACGTTTTATTCATCTTTCCTTGGATTTTTATGATCTATCATTTGGACTGCAGTCCTGCAGCTGGTTATTGATAGGGCTGCTAATTCTCTTTGACTTTACACTACAGGCTTGACCCCCAACCCTGAGCAGAAGTAATGGACCAGTGTTGAGAGAATTATGTACATCACACAGCAGCAACCTCAGACCAGTGGGTCAAAAGGAGTTCATTGAGAACCAATGGTATTTACAAAGAGCGTTGGCATGGTAACTGATAACTGTTCCCCCCCCACAATGAATTACACGAAGTGTAATTTATTTCAGTAAGTCAGTCTGAGTCTCATACAAATTATATGTCATTTTAGATGGCATTTGTTCTTCTCTGCACATAGAGAGAGGTAAAGGCTGTCGTGTACCCTTCCCACCCAGAAGAGAGTATGCAGCAGCCATCATATGGTAGTGACTGCAACATCCTGGCCAAAGGCAAGATGACAACCTTTCCATCCAGAGTTCAGGCAGTGCCATTGGGTAATGAAGAGCAGTGTCAGACTGAATCCATCTGGGGTCCTGACAAAGAAACAAAGAAAAGAACTACTAGGGAAACTAGTAATAAAAGTTTCAAAATATTTATCTGTAAGCTGTTGTATATGGGAAGTTTGAATATTCCAGAGTAGACTGCAGTCTTTACCAACTTTAGCTTTAAACATGACAATTATAGTGCTGCTAATATACTCAGGAAACAATTATTTGAGCTGCCTAATCATTTTCAAATGACTCAGAAAAAATCAAGCACAAAGATGAAACAAGTAGCACAGATACAGAAAGTACAGTTTGTTAAGAGTCACTCCATTTTCTGTTTTTTTGTTCTCTTCTAGGTTTCAGAGGGCCAGGGAGGCTTAGCAGTTTAATTTTGAAACATCTAGGAGCAGTGATGCTGTACAATATGCTATGGCCTTTTGTTTGCAGCAGGTTCTTTTAGAGGGAACGAAGCTGTGTCACATGAGGGAACTTGACTGAATTATCTGATAAATGTCAAAATTAGACAGATGCATTCTGCTGTCTCTTAAATACTATCAGGAAAGGGTTTTAAAAAATTAACCAGTTCATCTCTATTATCGAAGAGAAGAGCTGGAGTTGAACAATGGCTTATACAAAGAGAAAAGAGAGCTGACTGACTCCACAGTCTTAAAGCAGCTCTGAGCAGAACTCTCAGGAGAGCTACTTAATACATATATATGTATATATATATATATATGTCTAACATTCTAGCACAATTCCCAGGGTTAAAGGGCTGCTTCAGAGAAATGTGTTTCAGTAAGAAGCAGCAAATAGCTACTTTCCTATAGCACTGCAGTTTTCCCATCAAGGAGGGTAAAGACATTTTCACTGTTCTCAAAAAACTTTGAAATGTAAACTTGTTCGATTGATGGCTCCTTCTGGTCCTGGCAGCCTTTTTGATAGCTGGTGCTCTTTCTGGAATACTTGTTAAAAATGTCTCTGTAGCAAAGATGTTGTGTTTTTTGTTGTTTTTTCTCTCCCCATGTAATTTTTTTTTTTAAAGTCAGTGCATGGAAGAGCAGAGATAGGCTCTTGTCTTCAATAGAGCAGACTGACAGGTGAACACCTACTCTTACTGCCCTTGTACATGATAATAATTTATGAGTTTAGACTGCTTGAAAGCATTTTTTTTCATTCTAAACCTTCAATCCTTTTTGAACATAACTCCTCAGGAAAAGGAAAAGTGGCTCAGGAAAACTGGCCATGGCATTGCAGACTGTGCCAGTGGCTGTGAGCGTGCTGGGGTCTGAGACAGTTGCATGCACCACTGTCATTTAAGACCAGTGTGCTCTACAGCTATTAACTCCTCCCTGCATGGACACTGACTGAAATTTGGGACTGGGTGTGACCCCAGCCTGAAAGATAGTGTCCCATGTTCTCCCCTGCACCAGCGTCCATACCAGCCCGACTTCTGACCTCTACCAGCAAAGATGCCCCTATTCTGGTTTGGTGGGTGCCTCTCTGTTTGAGGCAGCCCAGCTTTCAGAACAACTGTGCTTGCATACTTGTTTGTCAAGCTCACACAGCTCTTAGTTTTGAAAACATTTTGCTACACACATGTAAAGCGTTTCCTAGAGATTGTCCTATATGCTTGTTTCTTATCTCTCATGCTGCCTCCTCTGACCCTGCTAACTCCATCATTGCAGCATAATTGTAAAATAAATCTTCCCAGCTGAAATAACAAGCAGTGTCAAGGGAGCTTTCTGGAGTAATACCTTGATGCTAACCACCGTTCACAGATCCAGGGAGGATTAAACTTGCTCAGCTTTTTCCACTCCACTTCTCCTTTCATTGTGCTCAGTGTAGCTATTAACTAGGTACCATCATTATTAAAGATTTTCCTACTGTATAACAACAGGGATTGTTTACCACAACAAAACCCAAGGATCTCCAAGTGCCTCGCAGCATGTCTCAAGGATTAAATTGTCCGTCATTCTCCCTGCACCAGCCTCATTAGATACCTTTCTTATTTCTTTGAAAGGACTTGTGCAAACTCAGATTGCAGACAGTGAACAATTCAGCCCACTGGAATATGAAGATATGGCAGAGCAAGAGGTTGGTATGACCCACATGGGCTGCAATGTCCTTACAAAAAAAGGCAGCTAATCCTGATAGTATGCTGTGCTAGCCCATGGCTGTTGGTAAAATATACAGTGCTCAGTAGTCTTTCAAGGCTCAGAGGAGACTGTGTTTCTCAAAAATGACAATAACTTTTTTAGGCTCTTGTAGTCTTTTATGTTAAATACCCTTGCAAGTGATTTTTTTATCAGTGTGCTTGTTAAGTGAGAGAATATTTGATTTTACTTTGGTTCTATTTTAGCTACAACAATCAGTTCTCTGAACATCTTTCTAATGTTTCAGATTTCTATAAAGATAGCTTTTTCTTCTTCAAATGACTGTCTTAAAAAAAAGTGTGAGGTACGGAGGTAGTAACACAGAAAAAGTTCACATCTTAGAGTTAGAAAATTACAGGGAAAAGGTCAATTTGAGTCAAAACCTGAGCATTCCAGACCTCATATTCTCAGTGTCATTGGACATCTAGGGAATTTGGAGTTGAATTCTTAGATAATGTGGGTTAGTTTTGCCCTGTTGATTCAAACCAAGGGGTTGATTTATAGGGATTGAAAATCGGTTTCTCTGTGCAATTTCCTTGTGGTTCCAGATAGAGATGCTGCCTGTGGATCATTACCACCCCCAAAAGCCCAGCTTGCATTCAATATAACACCTCAGCATGTACTACAGAAGGCTCAAAAGTATCCCAAGATTGAAGAATTCAAACATCATTAAAAAACCCTACTATTAATTATATGGTTGCTTGTATATGTTAGAAAAAAAGCCATTCAAAGCCTCATTCGAGGTCACAGTTAAGAGTTGTTTCCAGCTTTTTCTCTTTATTCCAGGAATACCTGCTCTCTTGCTAGCATAACACAGGCAGATAGAGTTCAGGAGCAAGCTGGGGACACCACTCAGCGTCAGGAATCGGGATAAGGTCTGGAGGAGAGGATGCAGGTGGAAGAATTTCATCCTTGCTCTCTGCATCTCTTACAGCTACTCACAGTTTTTAGCAAAACACCCTCCACTGAAGAACAAACTGAGAGCTGGGTCAAGCACACAGATCTTCGAAAGTGTAAATTCATTCCTTTTAGTAGATGCTGGGACTTGGCAAGTGAAGCTGGTAGAGTGTGTGGTACCTTCTCCACAGACTGCCAGGCACATCCCAAAGGCATGGTGATGAATGCCTTCTGACTTTCTCAGTATTACAATGTATTTCTCTACCTTTTGGAAATTAAGCACATAGCCAGGGAATAGCATTATCCATATCCTCAACACAAATTGGTCCCAAATTTGGCCCTTAGTCCTGAACAGTAGAGCAATCTTCAGACGGCAAATTCTGGAGTTGAGATGGTCCTGAACAAAACCTGGTGCTCCAAACGCTAGACATATCTCTCTGTTCTAAATGGAATATTTTTCTCCAAAGCTATTTATTTAATTTTCTATATGCAGCATGTCCAGATGCTGCTTGTATTTTTGAAACCAGATTCTTACTTTTAAAATTCCATATGTAGAATTAATGTTTATTAACATATCAAATTGTGTGGGATTTTAACTCAGGAGGAAAAATAAGGTTTTATAAGGAACACAAAATTTTGGTGTGTTAATCTTCTCTGGACTCACTTCTCAGCAGAGCTCGATAGCTGCAATGAAGAGCAGCAGGACCACTAGCGTCCCTTTGCTTCTCCTGGTCCCACGGCGTTGACATTATCCTGTGAATGGTATACTTGATCAACAGCCCTAATGATTCAAGTGTTGTCCCTGGGGATTTGTCTTTTCTGCTTCTCAATCCCTCCCTCATATGGTTCCCGTTTGCTGTGCAGAGGCTCAGGAACTTGCCTGCTTAGCAGACATGAAATCCTAGCACCAGGCAGTCTACCCGCCAGAGTAATCGGTCTTTACAACTGTTCTTGCTTTATAAGGCAGAGGAATCACCACATTTACCTTAAAGCTCTGTATTTACCTACAGATAAAATGCTGTGATTCCATTATGTACTAACTGTGGAGTACAGCTATTTTGTATGTGTGTGGGAATCAATCAAGAGTCCTTTTCTAGTACAAGTTCCACAGATTTCATGCTCTTTTTTACCTGTATAACCAAACTCACAGGTTGCAAAGATTCTGCTTTGCTCAGTAGGACTCGTGGTCAAACTGAAAAGGAAAAAAAAAGTACAAAAAAAATCACACCATACTTCTTAGTAAGTTCTCTTTTCTCTTTCAACTAGCCAACATAAAAACCTTTTCTCCTGGATTGTACAATCTTTTAAAGTACTAACAAGTGTTCTGTGGTTTCTAAGAGATTCTTTTTTTTCTTTCATAGCTCCAGGGTTACCACCCTAGTAGGTGTGGAAAATCTTTGTTCACTTCATTATAAGACACTTTTGTGTACCATCTGACTGGATTCAGCCAGCAAAGAAGAGCAGATATGTCACACGCTGAATGCTTTTTTCCTTGTCCCTAACATCCTAGGATATTGCAGACTTTTATGTTCTAATGGAAGTTTCTTTTAGCAGTGACCAACATTTTCCTCCACTCTCTAACGTACCTACAAGTTTCTGACCTGTTATAATTTCCCTGCCTGCAGTGCAGTTTCTGGCAGTGTTCCTGTTGAGTACTGAGAAAATTAATATATTGCCTAGAAAAATTGCCTTCACATTTAGAAAATCTGTATGCCAGAGAATGTTAGCTTGTGTACACTAGCATCTTGAGTGTTCTCCATTATATCTGTGTGAGAACTGCAGTGAAAATCAGGGGGAAAAGGGCAATTCATACAACGGATTTCACTACAGGCTTTTTTGCAAACCTTTGCCCGCTGTCACTAAGGAGCACCTTGAGGGTGCCAGAGGTAATGTCGATAAGAAGCACTCTAGACTAGTGAAAATGAATTTATTCTTTGAAAACATTGCATATACTATTAGTGTGTGACAAAGTAAAAATGCCCAAGCACGTTTCAAACACACATTTACCCAGTAACGTATTCTTATTACCCAGTTCTGTATCTGGGCTATTTTCAGAAATTGAAAGCACTGCTTCTCTTTTAAAGCTAGCCACTTCCTTTTTGACTGTCTTCCCACTCTGAACATAAAACAGGTGCATCAGCAATATTTGGCAAGTACATACCCAAAGAAGTTCTATCTTTAATACAGAGCATTTCGTGTAGTTTGCCTTATCTCAGTCATCAGCACTGATTCAAAGCAATTGAGTATCACAGCACTGACTACAAGCCAAGTTGGACAAGAGTTGGCAGGGGTTATAGCTGTGGGAGGACCGGCAGGAGGAGGTAATAGCTGCTTCTGTGAGCCAAGGGATGCCAGTTATAATACTTCCTTCACATTACTCATTTGTTAAAACTCGGTTTTCTTTGTTCTTTTATGAAAGGTGACTGGACTGATTAAGATTTCCAGATGCAAACAGACAACTCCTCTCACATCACTGGCAAGAAAAATAAAATGGAACATACTTCATAGAGAAGAGATGAATACAAATGTATTTGGCAGGGTCATAAACAGTTGAAAACAAGGTCTTACACTGCAGAGGCTCAGGGAACCTTAGCCTGATGGTATCTTCAGATGATATAGTCCTCTACAGATTTTTTTTAAGTGTCAAGGTACCCATGCTTTACATTGTATTAGAGAACAAAGGCAAGTAAGAGCTGAATTTAGAAAACACAGTCTTTCAAATGTTATTTAGAAAAAAACTCCCCCCTAGTTTCAGATGGGAGCAAGCTGAAGTAGGAATTGTCATGAGTTGAACTTTTGAGAAAGATACTAGCCCCTAGGCCCTTGGGGATCTGGGGTAAAGGATCCTAGGTTGATCACTAGCAGTCTCATGGGCTGCAGGCAAAGCAGAATAATTTGTGAAGAAGTGTAAAAGTCCAGAACTGGTGCCACCTTCCCTTACCATATCACAGACTGAATGATGACCCCCATGATAACCATTCAATTTTCATCTCTTTTTCCCTCTTATGATGCCTTTCCTTTCCCTGTTTTTCGTCAGGAGAATAAATCATAATTGGTGTGGTGTACTGTGAGTATACTATACTAATAAAATAAAATTAATATCATATAATAAGTATAACTAACTGCACTTACACTGCCAGTTATCTGTGATATGCAAAGCAAATAGGTTCTGACCTGTGTAAACTCTGCTAAGTTATTTTTTCTTAAAAAAACCCAAAACACCAAAAATGAGTAAGAGTTACAGACAGTCTTTGTCATCACCATCATACACAGACAACTTCAGAGTAATTCTACACTCATCTTCTCACTCCTAAACTAGATGTCCTGAACACAGGGAGCTGGAGGAGACATAGCATTAAGTTAGTACATTAGGAGACACCTATATGGTTTAGGATATAGAACTGCAAACTGAGATCTGTTGAGTATGTTTGCCGTCATCTGGTGCCTATCTACACAGGTACGTGCAAAATGGAGATAGACTCATAAACTTACAGGTCACCTTTGGTGTCCTGCTCCTATGTTGGTGGTGTTTGATGTTTCTTGTCATCCATACATACCTACTTACAAAACAAGTTATTGTGTTTCAAAATGGTGTTTCCATTGCCAAGAGAAAGCTACAAACTGTGAACTTTTTGGACACACCTTGGCTTACACAGCATGCATTCAAACCATTCCATTCTCCACAGTTTTCAGTGCAAGAGGTTGAGGCCATCGATGTGAATCTTGGCTTCAGTTCTGGGCCCCTTGTGACAAGAAAGTCATTGAGTTGCTGGAGTGAGTCCAGAGAAGGGCAACAGAGCTGAGCAAGGGTCTGGAGAACAAGTCTGATGAGGAGCAGCTGAGAGAGCCAGGGAAGATCAGCCTTGAGAAAAAAAAGCTCAGGGGGAGTGTTCTCACTCTCTACAACTGCCTGAAAGGAGAGTGTAGCCAGGTGGGAGTTGGTCTCTGCTTCCAGGTAAGAAGTGATAGGACAAAGAGAAATGATCTCAAGTTGAGCTAGGGGAGGTTTAGTTTGGATATTAGGAAAAATTTCCACACCGAAACAGTGGGCAAGCTGTAGCAAAGGCTGCCCAGGACAATGATGGAGTCGCAATTCCCAGAAAGTCTTCACAAAGACGTGTAGATGTAGTGCTGAAGGACACGGTTTGGTGGTGGGCGTTATGGATACTGAAAAGCTTTCAGCAGAGGAATTCTCCAGCTTCTTGCATTCTGTGAGAAGCTGTTCTTTTCTCATAGAAGCTATGTAAACAGCGAAGATGTTTCTCTAACGAGACTTCTCCTTATCATGCACCT
>VZRJ01010918.1:98940-117216 GCA_013397565.1 Ptilonorhynchus violaceus | reverse complement strand
ATGACATTCAAGCACATAAAGGTATAAAATAGCTCTTTATATTAATAAATAAATCCACTTTTCACCAACTCTTGGATCGTACTCATGTGGTAATTTGGTTCTGACCCTCACACAACACCACAGGGCGTGACAGTGCTGGGTTTATGGTCGGACTCGATGATCTTAGAGGTCTTTTCTAACATAAATTATTCTATGATTCTATGACTTTGCTAAGGAGTTTGTCACAAACAGGTTTGTGGGTACCACTCCACTGCAGACTGCTACCACTTCATTACAAGCTGCTCTGCCCTCCTTGTAAAGTCATTTGGACTCTGAAAAGGAGTGCCTGGCTCTGATGTCTTGTCCTGCTTCCCACTGAATTTTCTTTAAGCAAGCTAGTAAAGACTATCATGCAAATCCCATAACAAGCACCAGGCAACATGTTTGAGGTCACTTTGGGCTTTGGTAAGTAGCTCCTTTGCAGCCTAAGTCATTGACATCTCTCAAAACTGCTCTCTCAGGCTGCCCAGTGGAGTCACCATCCCTGGAAGGGCTTAAAAGATGTGCAGACGTGGCAGTTGGGGACATGGCTTAGTAGTGGGCTTGGCAATGCTGGGCTAAGGGTTGGACTAGGTGATCTTAAAGGCCTTTTCCAACCTGGACAATTCTATAGCTCTATGATTCGTGTTTTTCCAAATAAGTAGGTAATTGCTTTTGCATCTATGACCATGGATGCATTTGGTATTGTGGCTAATCCAGGCATGTTGGTCTTCCCAGAGTACTTAATTCAGTTGTCTCAATGATATTTCTGCTCCTCTAAGCACATCAAGAAATTACCAATTATCATTCTTTTACATCATGTAGGAAAATGATATTATACAAAAGAAAGATGTAGAATTAAATAAGAATTACACAGGATTGATTTCCATTCCCAAATTTATTGATTTTCACTCTTCGTCTTCCCAGCAATAGAATTCTTTTTTACTTTGAAATGAAACAGGTCTTGAAAAATCACTGTGGCAAGTCAGATGTCAAAACTGTCCTGGTGTTGCCAGCACTAATGTTGTTTTGTATTTTAAGTAAAAACTTTATTTTAAGTGCACTGAATTAAAAAAATCATGTGATAAGAGCAATTCTGTTTTTTTAAATAAACTTAAAAGTAATTTTTGTTTACAAATTATTTAGGAGCAAATGGTTGGATACAAAACTGCAAAATATAAAAATCAAGAAATGAATATGTAAAAAAAGGTTGTCAAATATATGCATATTTTGTAGAAATAGTTAGCAAACTATCTAAATATGCTGCCAGGGTGATGGTGATGGCATAATCTGATATACTTCAGAAACCCAAGAATATAGGTGGGAGAGTGCTGATACATATGTCTGCCCCCCAGGAGAATTTTCATGAGGAATTGATGCCTTAGGCATGAAATTAAGCCAAAGGGGATACAAATGAGCCAGCCTCTTCAGTTTCAGTGGTGATAGAGCTATTTATTGAACCTTTATGGTCAGAGACAAAAATAGTTTATAAATAAGAACTGAAACACTCTCTAGAATGGTCATCTTGGAGAGGAAAGTGCCAGCAACTGGGCAACTTTTCCATGGGAATTTTGTCAGCATGTGATACCCTCTGTCTTGCATTGTGTTACTGCCACAGCCAGGAGATGAATAATTCACAGATGCTCTTTTTACTCAATGTAGGTCAGCAGTAGATTAGGATGGTTGCAGGTATTATGCATTAATGTACAGCACTCTTTCTTTTCATAATTGTAATATTTAATTTGGCAACATTAACTGTAATATTAATTGAATCAAATTGCTGCCTGTGTGCCTTTCTGGGCTTAGCTCTCTTTTTTGTCCACACATACCTTCAAATATGCTCTGCGTAGAGGTTAGTGTCCACATCATGCTGGAAAACAGAATCATTATGTATCTTTATCTGATTCAGAGACCCATTTGTCAGAATATGAACCCCGAGGGGGTATTCGCTTAGCTCTCATTTTGCTTTTTTAAAAGCCTGGCTGTTTAAATAGGAGAAACTTTCCTAATGTGGCTGCTTTCTCATCTATCTCATCTTTATAGGGCTCTTTTTCCTCCTAGCTTTGATTTGTACATGTGGAATGTTTTTGATCAGATAACACCCAGTGGATATGTTGCTGTCTTTATTCAGGACATTGGTTTTGTAAGCTGCAAAGCTGATAAACACTTATATGTGCCTTATTTCCTTTTCTGCACAAAGATTCTATTGAGACATCAGCACATCTGGGGAAAACATGTTTTTTAATAATATAGTTGTTGTTATTCATTTTAAATACAACACTATCATATTTGATGTCTGCATCTTTAAAAAATGCAAAGTGATGTCTTGTTGGCAATAATGAATATGAGTCTAACAGAGAAAAAGAAAGGGAACCTGCCTTAGCGTTCCTTTGTTATAAAATTCTTATCTGAAAAAAAGGACCCTTGAGAATATTAAAACTTGACTCTTTGTCTGTTAGCCTTATGAAAGATAGAGCTCTTGTTAAAACTAACGTTGCTTTGTTGTCTCCACAGTTATGATGCCTTACACAGCAGTTTTTCCTTGAGAATAAATCCTTGAGACAGAAGATAAAACAAATGCCATGGTCTAGTGACTGGCATATACCAACCAGAGGCATATTCACATGAGAAAACTGCTCAACAAATATTTCATCTATCTGAGATATTTTCCAGCTGAGTTGCCTTGCTATTCTGTTCCCACCACATTCTCTGCGTTGCACAGTGGAAGAGCAAAGACATTTAACTTCTGAACTGGACTGGGAACTTAGATGCTAAAGACCAGGTCAATATTATTGTTTTTTCAGTTGGCACTGAATAGTGGAAACAAACTTAATATCAGTTCTTTTCTCTGTGTAAAAGAAGCAAATTTGGGAAGGGTTAGCTATATGACTTAAAAGCCTCTTTATTCAATAGCTAACAATTCTCATGAACTAGGGCTATTTATGTATTAATTATAAAATTATGAAAATCTCACAACACTAACTTTCTTGTCATTAATATATGACTCTAACTTGTCTAACTATGTAAAAGTACAACTGATAGAATATAAAGAAGTCATTTTAAAAATCTTGGATTCCAAATAAAGAGGAAGCTGAAGCATTTTTATGGTGGTCAATTTACTGGAAACCATTGTTTCAATTAGCTGAGCAGGTAATTTTTTAACATAAATTTATAATAAAAGTTCTAGTGTAGTGCCAGCCATAAGGGCTGTACGTCAGTGTGGTGTGAGCCATGTGTTATGAAAAACAACAACATAAAAGCTATTAGCTTTTATAAGAACACTAAAAATAAATTACTTATTTCAATAACAAAATTTTACAGCTTGTTGAATGGTTCACTCTTCAGAGCAAAAAATAAAACACAAAATAGTAAAAATTATTTCATTGTACCTCATGGAGTTAGATAAATTAGTAATGCACCAGTCTCAGAAATAAAGAAGGAAAATGGTGGAATGTTGTACAGCTTGTTCCTGAACCTTCACACAGAAAATAAGGCTAAAAATCCTAGTTAATTAGCTACAATTAAACAGTGTATGTGACCTTTCAGAACTCGATCATCAAATATGCCTGTGGAGCTATTTGTGTTCAGCTGTGAAGTAACCAAAAACTGTGTAGCATGCATTTGAGAAATCTGAGTAGAGATTTACTCAAAAAGTTGTTATTTGCTTGCAGAGTAGGAAAAGAGGCTAAATTTGTTGTATTAATTATTTAAGACAAACTTTTCACTCAGCTCTTGCTATGAGTAAGATGAGAAATGAGCCAAAAGGTGCCATATAAGGGAAAAGCTTCAGCCATCAGATTCTGTCTTTCTACCTTTAACACACTGCCTACATCTACTTGGATACCCCAGGTTAAAGTGGGGCTCTTTTAGCGATACCCCTATTATGAATACTCGTTACATGGGTTTGGCATGGTCTAAAGCTCTGACTCTGGCTGACACTCACATGGTGAGCGCCACCTCAGCATCCTTTGGAGCATGATCGTGTTCACTGGAGCATGCATAACCTAAGAAACCTATAGGTGCACCTGCTGGAGGGAACCCAGAGGAGGCTGTGGAGGCTGGAGGGCCTAGTGACAGAGGAACCACGAGAGTCCCCTGGAGGGAGGAACCCTAAATGCACCCCCAAGTTAGGGAGATAGAAAACGCCTCTCCCAGGATGCCTTGTTTTATTATGTTAATGTACACCAGTTCTGTTTCCCCAGTTGGCCCGTTGGCCTCCTGGCCCCTTTCTACCCTATATGTCCCAGTTCCAGAAGGTTCTCCTTTCCCTGTTCTCCCATTGGTCCTTGCTCCCTCGCCACTCCTTCTGTGTTTCCCCTTTGGTTCCCACACCCTAGCCCCGCCTGCGTACCACCCCCGTGCCCTCAGACTATTGGTCCCTGGTGCTCTCCCTCCGCCCCTACTGACCCCGTAGATAACCCTCGACCCTCCCAGATTCCTTGCCTTCGTCCCTGGACCCCTTCACGTGGCTGGAATAAACTTCTCCCATGGAATCCCATACAAAGACCCTTCCTGCCTCTTTGCTGTTGATCCAGCTTGTGAGAGAAGCTATTGGGTGTGTGTGTGTTTGTGTGAGTGTGTTTGCCCTGCCGAGCGGCTTCCAGCTGGAGATGCTTTTGGAAGGTTGTGGCACCCACCATCCGCGTGCCATGACAGGAGGCTGTGAAGATGCTCAGAGGAATGAGGCACCTTTGCTAGGAGGAAAGGCTGAGAGACTTAGGGTTGTTCAGCCTGGAGAAGACAAAGCTCTGGGGACACTTTAGAGCAGCTTCCAGTTCTGGTACAAAAAGAGGGTGGAAAAGAGCTGAAGAGGGACTTTTGAGAAGGGCATGGAGTGATAGGGCAAGGGGGAATGGCTTCAAACTGACAGGGGGATATTAGGAAGAAATTCTTCACTGTGAGGGTGGTGAGGCACTGGCACAGATTGCCTACAGAAGCTGTGGCTGCCCCACCCATGGAAGTGTTCAAGGCCAGGTTGGATGGGGCTCTGAGCAACCTGGTCTAGTGGGAGGTGTCCCTGCCCATGGCAGTGGAGTTGGAACTATGTGAGCTTTAAGGTCCCTTCCAACACAGTCATGATTCTGTGATTCTGTGATTCTATGTTGTAAATTGTCAGTAATTCTCTGGTACAATAGATGGTAGACTTCAGTTTTAGGTGCTGCCTGCTTTTTGGCCTTCTAAGGACAAAAAGTTCATTTAAGACAAATTGAATACATGGGTATTCACAATACTCAAACTGGATGAGGCATGGGTTTTTCTCTGTTTTAGGCAGCCAAGGCAAATTTAATATGAAGCTGTACAGCAACACATGTAATACCAACATCTCAGGTCAGGCAGCAGCAGTTGTGTCTCAGTTTTAGAGGGTTGTTTTAGAGGTCTGGACTACAGTATTCCTACTTATTTGGAAATCTGAAAATAAATGGAGTAAAAGAGATCTAAGAACTCTGTATTTTTTTGTTTTCTTAGACCAGCATCACAGGAAAAATAAAAATCATATGAAAAAATTACTTTTTTTTACATACAATATCTGTGTGAACATATAATGAAAGATTTTTCAGCAACAGGAATCTTAATTGTTTTGCTCCTAAATCCCTGTTAAATTCTTAAATAAATGCCTAATTTGTAACAGTGCTGATCACCAGTGCACTGGTCAGGGTCGCATGAGAAAATTGCTTTACAAACAGTGCATTTATCTGAGTTTTTTTCTAGCTGACTTACTTTGCTTGAGCTCACTCAAAGCTTTACATGAACTTCAGTTTTGAAAATAAGACTTCTCATTTCGGTGTCAAAATTAAGGAAACTTGCCCACAGTTACATTTGTACCTCTGAAGGTCCATGAACTCACCTTGGAGAGAAGAAAGATAACAGCAAAAGCAGTTTTAAAAAGTCAAATCCTTTCATTAACAATGCCAGAAATTTTCAAGTTAAAAAAACAGATTGAAGTAAGGATCATGATTTTTCATCAGACCTCAGTCTAGGCAAAATTCTTAACTTCTGATTGTTAATCTTTTGCTAAAACCTGTCAGTATCTCCTTAATTAAATTGAGCTTTTCTTTGGTAAAACTTTTCATGTCAGAATTATACAGACTTACAATTCTGACATTCAAACTACTTCTTGGTGAGTGTTAATGAGGTGCCTTAGTTTGTTTTAATGAGGTACAATGCACAGCTTCATTTATACATGAGAAGAGAAACAGGAAGATTTTTGAGCAGGTTTTTGCTCTGTAATCCAAGAAAAATGTACAGACTCTGCTACTCACCATTAATAGGATGACATAAAGAGTCGGCAGCGTTTTTCTGCCGAATACCCTAATCTCATGTGGCTACATTTGAAAAGTGGAAAATCATTGTTATCTCATATAGATCCTTACAATGCACCGTATGTATCTAGTGAATGAGCATCAAACTGACCCTGTGGGTGTATGCTGCACATCCTGCCAGTCCATTGATTTTGGGGCTACACTGAAAACAAAAGGCTGGCTTTGAGAAAGGGCCATGAACTCACATTTAAGGGTATAATTTTGCACAAGTCAGAATAGAGGAGAGACAAAACTGTCCTCCAGACAATAGCCTTCAGTGTGGGGAATGCTAATTATAATGTTGGACAGCTACAGGGTCATGCTCTTTCCACTGCACTGTAATTATGCACCAGGAAGCGCAGCACACAAGAGGTTAACTTCTTTGGTTTGCTTTTTATTATGCTTGGGAATTTCATGCATATGCAAGGCATAATTCCATAAGAATTATATTGTTGGTTATCATTAATGGCTGCTTGTTATGAAGTGCAATATTCCTACCTTTTAAAATTCAGCAGGATTCTAGACAGGCCTTTCCACTGTTAGGATCTTGGCCAATAAATTACTCAATAGGGTGCATAGAGTGGCTGGAGCAATATAATAGCATCACCCTTGGAAACTGTGGAACAGTATTGGTAACCACAGGAGCAAAGGGGCACTTCTTCACAAGGATGTCTTTCACTGGTGCAGACGGTCAACCAGAGGACAAAACAAAATGTTTCAGGCTAGATATAGATTTCAAATGGGGCAGATATTTGGCAGGCAGGACTCATAAAGCTGACTTTGAAAAAATGTCATGCAAAAAAAAGAAGCATCCACTGTTACCACAGAAATCTGAATACATTATATAGAACTTTATTAGCTGGGTCTCATTTCAGCAGGAAAAACAAGTTGGAGAGAATCAAACCTCTGGGAACAGAAGGATGTCATTTCTGTGCTGGCTTTTTCTCACTGACCATTTAGTTCTTGCTAGCTGCATTTCTGGGAGGATTTCCTAGATGGAGAATATCTCACTCAGTAGCTGGTTAATATCAGATCTGATTGCAATTCAACCTGTTTGAGATATTTCAAGTGACTCTGTGTATCAGATGTCACTGGAATTCACTACAGTTTTTGTAGTTAATTCTATACACTCCATCAACCTGCCAGGCCACGGGAGAAAATAATTTCATATTTATTGTTGGGGCCAGTTCTGTGAAAGAACTGAAAGGTGTGAGTTTGCTTTGGCACCCCTGTTTTTGTGTCAGCCACTATGTGCACTGTCATTTTTCTATAAATGCAAACCAAGAGACTTTTGCAGGCAGGAAAACATCCTCTCTTGCACAGGCCTATTCTAGAATAGATTTTCCCACCAGGCATTCTTGTGTTGTAAATATCCCTCCCATTACATGTAAGAACATGTTCACCATTACCATATGAAAACGAAGTCTCACCTGAAGCAAGTGCCCTAGGACAGTTTCTGAAGTCTGCTTACAGTAGGTGCATAAAGCACGGGCACACAAAGGGTTAAAGCTGGGTGCTTTTTGCTTTCTAGCCTGATGGACCCCTAACTCTTTGCAGCTGGGGTGATAAGACATGAGGACTGTCTTCAGAGTGAGTCCAGAGCATGACTTGAATTAGTGTTTCTGGATCTTAAAGTCTTTATGCACCAGCCTTGCTGTGAAATGCATCGCCTGTATATTATCACTTCTGTACATTTTCGAAGATGTCTGACAGTGTCTCAGCTACCAGTTCAATATCTATCTGCATAACAGCAGAAGCAGTCCTGAATAACTTGCACATGTGCACCACAGACTCCTTTATAGATGTGTGCCTATGTAATATTTACATCCTTAATATACCTCATTATAGTCAAGGGCAACTTTCATGCAGTTAAAAGTAAAATTGCTGCTATCAAATAAGAAGTGCAGACACTCCTTAAAAATTGAGAAGATTATCTCTGAAAAGCCTTTTCAAAAACTCTCTACTCTGTTATTAACACCCTAAGAAAAGATCTCAAGAAAAATGGGATAATTTTCTGAATGTAAAGGACAATATAAAAAGATGTTGTTTATGAAAGTTTTAGACTAAACCAGGTCCTCTATTATTAAGCAACAGCTCATGTTGCATGCTAGAGACTCTACATGCTTTTATGGCACTTCTACATATTAATTGTCCAATTTTATCAAAGTTGGTAATAATTTACTTATTACAAGCATTGGGGTCTGAATAATATTTTCCTTCCCATTAAGTTTCTTTCCCAGGATTTTTTGACAGTTATATCCTCTCATCATTAATGTTATTTCTCATCACAGACTGAACTGAATATTCACATGAAAGATC
This sequence comes from Ptilonorhynchus violaceus, assembly GCA_013397565.1. Classification (NCBI taxonomy): domain Eukaryota; kingdom Metazoa; phylum Chordata; class Aves; order Passeriformes; family Ptilonorhynchidae; genus Ptilonorhynchus; species Ptilonorhynchus violaceus. The sequence goes on along the minus strand of VZRJ01010918.1, from coordinate 108,580 downwards.
AAATCACTGTTATTTTGTCTTGTCACTATTTTTTCATGTAGATTGTTAACCCATCATTTTTATCACATTTTACAGTAGTTGCTACATTTATAGTATACCTGTTAGTCCAATTCATTATACAGACTAACATTTTGGAGGAGAATTTGAAAAGAAAACCTCTTTATGAACTCACACATATTAATGTGAATCTGTCTCCCATTTCTTTTCCTTTAGTGTTTCCTGATATCCTGAGAGAATTTCCTTACTTTCCAATACAAATTTTTCTGGTTTTTATTTTTCAGTCATAAAAAGAGCTTTGAGAAGCCTTACTGCAGCTAGTGCCAGATTCAGGGATCACAGAGGAAAAGACCATGATCTTACAACTGGAGTCCAAAATTCACAAGACGGGAAAGACTGGATTCTGTTGTTTAGGTTTTTTTGTTTAGAGCTCACACCCATTAACAGAGAGCCTCATGAGAATAAGAGGATAACTACTGATAGTCCTAGAATGTAAAGACTTTATTTTTCTTTCTTTTTTTTCTTTCTTTTTTTTTCCTCTCTGTAGGCAGAGAAACTAAGGTATACAGAGTTTATAGGCTTTGGCTGATGACAAATGTTCATAAAGCAGTACTATTTCTTTCATATTTTTTCTCCCAAAGCACCTCATTACCCAAAAGCCCCATGTGACCTTGGTATAAAGCCATCAGACTTAGTCCATCTCATGCTGCCAGAGCAGAAATCATAGGAAACCTGTGGTTATTACTTGTATCACGTTGGCATCTGGAAGTATTAAGATCATTAGAAACAGCAAGAGGCCAAGGAAGTGTTAAGGATCTAAATAGATGGGAGAGAAAGAGGAGAGAAAAACCTTTTAAAGATAGGAAGCAGAATCGGTGAGAAACAAAATTAATTCTCAAGAGAACATGAGGAATTTTTGGCAAAGTCAAAAATTCAACTTAGATGTCCTCTTTTCAAGTTCACTCCGTTGCTCTTTTCAAAGAAAAGAACAAATAAGCCTAAATCTCTTGATTTGTCATACCCAGATATCTTATGTGTAAAGCCAATCTAGGATATATTTCAGATAAGGTTGTACACTTAAATTCGCTGGTGTAATAAATTGAGCTATGCTCATCTGTAAACTGAACATGAAGACTTAAATTCAGCTATAAATATGATGGGGTGGATTTGGGGAAAAGGAAAACATGAAAAATAAAAATTTACATAGCTTTTAAAATTTTTTTTTGTTGTGACTGATGTCTGCATATGTTGTGTCCTGCACAACAGGACACTGGCTTATGCATTTCACCAGTAGTGGTAAAGATGTTTGAGATGATGGTGCAGTTTTACAAAACTCAAGGGAAGCCCTGGATATCTGTAATTTGGAAGCATGCCAGTAAGGTAAGCTTAGATGACTGAAGCCTCACTTTTAAAAATTAAGATTTATTCAGCTGTGAGAATTGAATGGCCACATGCGCTTAGTCTGCTACTGCCATGGGAATCAGTTGGATTTTGCCCTGTCATGTTGAACAGAACAGAACTGACCCCTGAGACTTCATATTGAAATATGGCAATTACATTTGCAAACTGATTGATTGCACCATGACTGATTTTGTAAATCAGTTTCAAAAATGTTGAAAAACCCAAAAGTCAGACTGTCATGTGCAGCTCATCGCAGCCACACAATTCTATATGCAGATACAAGAGATTTTGTGTATGGATCTTAATCTATAAATGTGAGATTTGGAACAGAATTTCATTTAGATCGAAAGAAAAGAGTCCACCTCCCAAGTAACTAAAAGGACCAGTGAAGATTTTAAAAGTATAACAAATGCAGTAAAAATGCCATAAAATGATATGTTAACAGTCCATCTGAAAACAAAAAAAAATGGAAGAATTCAAATTAAGTGTGATTTGATCTACATGTAAATATTAAGCCTCAGAGGAAAAGGAAGAAACAAACTTAATGGAAAGAAAAGGGTTTTTTTCAGAAACCCGTTGATGATAATTAGCAATTCATTACCACCTTCAATAAGTTATAATGATGATCTTGTAGATCGCTAACATGAAACATTATTAGGGCACCTCTCCTGTGAAGAGGTTGCTCAGCCGGGAGAAGAGAAGGCTCCAGGGAGACCTTAGAACACCTTCAATTGCCTAAAGGGGCTACAAGAGAGCTGGAGAAGGAATTTTGACAAGAGTAAGATAAGGAGGAATGGTTTCAAGCTGAAAAAGGATAGGTTTAGTCAGATATTAGGAAGAAATTCTTTACCGTGAATGTGGTGAGGCACTGGCACAGGCTGCTTGGATAAGTTGTGGATACCTCATTCCTGGAAGTGTTCAAGGCCAGGCTGGATGGGGCTCTGAGCAACCTGATCTAGTGGAAGGTGTCCCTGCCCATGGTAGGGGAGTTGGAATGAGATGATCTTTAATGTCTCTTCCAACACAAACCATTCTGTGATTCTTTGATTAAACAATAGACCTAAATTCTTGCCAAGAGAAGAAAACGCTTCTTTATGCGTCATACAAAGGTGCAAAAGAGGTTTTTCACTTGTAAAGGACCCTTATTCACAAAGACATAATTATTAATATTAGCACGGTGTAAGTTTTGTATGTGTGTTTCATTGGCATGTTCCAGTCAAGCTTCATTTGTCTCAGCAACATGCTGTTTGGTTCAAATAGCACTAAGGAAACAACTTTGAAAAACTTAAAAAAAGTTGAGATTCTTGTTCAGCACCTGTACTCCTTTTCTTATGGCTGTTTCACAGGACAGGCCACAGGCTGGCTGGAAACATAACCAAAAAAGCCGTCAGAAAGAGTTTCAGAGTTCAATTTGCAAAGGATATGCTGGTTGCAAAATCCTGCCTTTGGTCTGTGGTTGTAAGAGCAGTTAGTCTGGCAGATGTTGGATGCTTCTGAGCACTGCAGTTTCTCCACCTACCCTCATCAGCAAGCCATAAGGTCAATGCTGGCAGTGGTGATGGAAGCAGCACTTCTGCAGGTCATTCACCTCCATGTGCCCAATGTGAGAGCAACGTGCTTAATGGGGTCATTTCTGACTATGTGCATGTAGGCCACTGCAAGCCTTTGGTGCGTTGCCCAACACCACTTTACTGTGATAAGACATATTTTCTGGACCACTTGTTAAATAAAAAAGGTATATTTCTGTGCTTTTGTGGAACAGGACCCTCTCTGCATCTCAGGTGCAACACTGCTGTCATGAACTGCAACGATTTAGGGTAGTTGCTGGTGCCTGCAATGTCAGCCACTGCCCAGCACAGCAGTGCCACCAGACAGCTCCCTGAGAATATGATTAACCAGCTACATGGCACAAAGGTTTTGTTTCTGCTTTTGCCCATGGCTCCCCAGGTCAGATATCAGGACACCCGTAGATGATAAGGAAGGCAACATCTACCTCTTAGTATGATGCTAAAACAACAGGGAGGTCTTGTTTCAGTAATTATTGTGACTTCCAGAAGCTTCAACACTGTCCTGCTGACCTCTTCTGTGCCCAGCAGTGCTGCCTGCCCAAAGTGAAGCTTACAAAATAAGTTATTCTTTTTCTAAGGGCCTAAAAAACCATGGTAAAGTCAAGCTTATGGCCTCCTGCTCACTTCATGCCACACTCTACACCTCTAGACTCAACTGCTTCAAGCTAAGAAGCAACCTACTGGAGTGGCTGTAGTTGCAGGGATCTATTATGGTGGCATATTTTATTGTTGCTGGACTAAAATCTTTGGTAATGGATGAAGGCACCATTTCCTAATAGCTGTCTAGCATTCCCATAGGTTTGTGTTTCACATATGCTGCCATCTGCTCATCCACAATCCAGCATTTTTCTTCCCTTCTCCATGGCAAGTAGAGAGATCTGGGACAGCCCTCCAAAATGCAGACTTTAAACATACTCTGTCAGAGCAGGATTTGTTCATGGGACAAGAGCTGTACCCCCATGCACTATAGATTTGCAAGCAGCTTACTCTGCTACAGCTGGATTAGCGTCCCAGTTTATTTCCCCATGGGTGTACTAACAGGGTCCCCTCAGTTCCCTTCCAGTCTCCTTCACCTTCTGGGTGACAGTTTTATACAGTCCAGGAACTACCTCTGTTTGATTTCCCAGCAGTTGAGGAATAGACCTATATTTGAATTGGTTATGTAAAGAAAATTGAAAAGAAAGATTTTCTTCTGAATTATTCTCCTACCAGCCCCTGGTGAGAGCTCAGCTTCTTGCATGCCGCACTTCTGAGCTTCACTCCTGCAGTCACAATATACATGTTCAGCTGTTCCCGAGCGACAGCTTCAGAACGTGATTTCCTGGGGCTGGTGTTGCCTTTGAGGCACAGATAACCTTTGCAACATTTCCTTCTTTGTCAGCCACAAGCGGGATGCTTGCGAGTCCAGCCTGGATCTGGGGTTTAACTCACTGAGGCTGGCACTCTGTATTTCATGTTGATGCAGAAGTAGTGTTCTGGGGTTCTGCTAGGTCAGCATAAATAACTTAGTGCCTTTTGCATACCCTATAAACCCTGCAGGTTGTGTTAATGATCAAACAGCAATGAAAGACACTGCCAGTGTTCTGGTTTGTTGTTTGCTGAGAAGACAATTAAAAACCCCACAGCATTAGAGCAAGAGGAAAACAAGGAATTATTTTGTACATAGGATTTCTGTGAAGTAAGAAACTTTGCAAACATGATACTAAGGTAATAAAGCAATTGATATTACAAAAACTTTATTTTACAGAGCTGTTTGTGCATATTCTATTGCCTTTCTGCTCATATTGCCTCACTCAAGTCACACAGTTAGCTTATGAAATGTGAACTCTGAAAGCCCAAACTGTTAAAAATGCATCCCTTTGCCAAACAAAGCAAAAATCTTTCCACTTTGGAATGAGCAACTTTCTGTGATCAACTAAGTCTGTTCTCTGATGAAAATTAATGTAGAATTCAGATCAATGAAGTACGTATGTGAAAGGGAAAGAGAGTGGGTGACTGGAAGTGAGAAGTGGAAGGAGCTGGGTATCCTTCAGTTTCCATATCTGCACATTATAGTTAATAAAAAAAAATAATAGCTTGTAGTGTTTCCAGCAGAAATGGAAAGCCGTGACAGTACAGTCTACAGTGAGCTTGAATGATATGAACCAAATGGAATATCCTGTAGATTTTCTACAGATCTGTTCTATGCACACTTTCAAATAACCTTTAACAAAGGCAATGAATCCCTGTTGCTGTTGTAAAAATCTCAGTGTGCTGTACTAAAGTGATGCTAATGAAAAGTATCATAAAGAACAGAAGTTCAGATTACATGAACTTCAGTACATAGATCTGGTTGTTCACCTGTATCATTTTACTGGGATATTTTTTCTCATTGATTTTTAAAGAGAAGCAGGTGTTGGGGTAGTAGTGACTAATTCAAGCTGCAAAACCAAAAAGTTGTGTGGTTTGCTGCTTCTGTGATCTCTCTTCCCCACCCTCTGAGCTCTGCCATATTTTGGCAGAGATTCAGCTCCTATATGAGATAGCTAACATAGGTCCTGTGGTAGATAAATGATTAAGTAAGGTGAGAAGACAAAAAAGCAGGGACACTAACTTCCCGCAGAGCTCCATTACTGAACTGCTCCCAGGAACTCCATTAGCCTGGGAAGAAAAGAGCAAAAAAGTAATGGCACAGACAGGCTGTTAAATGCTCAGTACATGGCCACTAAGTATTACCTGCAAGGATGTCCAAGTAACTCATTGCTACATTATATTCTGCCCATGAGGTACATATTTTCCTGCTAATTCTCAGGTATATTGGGAGAAATTCGTTCTGGGCGTAGTTCAGAGAGTGATTAATTTTGTTTCAGATCATGGCAGGCTTGCTCCAGCTTCATCCAGCTGAGATGCATGTTGGCACCCTGCTAAGAAATTGTTAGAGGCTTGAGTAAGCACAAATGTAGATTGTGCTTATCATGTTCTTGTCATGAACTGATGTGGTCCAAGCAGAAGTATATCAGAAGTATAGAATGCAGAACTCCCTTAATAGCCTGTATATAAAAAGAAATGGCTTTTTTCTGTCACTTTTTGTTCTTATCCTGGGGCAGAGGGGAGATTGACATCCCATTAACCTGAGATTATTAAAACATGACCTGCAATCCCAATAGAGTCCTTTATTCATCGATTTTTTTTTTAAGCAGCCATCGGTTCCCAGAACCTTGTCTGAGGAAAGATGAGGGAAGCTGCAGAGACTATGATGCTCTGAGCAAACAGGTGAGACATTTCTCTTCTAGATCATACTTGAAGCCTGTGGCCTAGGCTTTCCAAGCTGCTTGCTGTGGACCTCACTTCCCAAGTGTCCCAAAGAATTTGCAAGGTTGATAGCAAAGGTTGTTTCGAAACTCACCTCTCGTGCATATCTTTGGGTGGGAAAGGTGACTGGAACCCCACTCCAGGGCTTGTCTTTCTTTTTACAGAACCAGTTACAATGCTGTCAGTGTGAGTGCCTATATAATATACCTCTCCTTAAGTGGTTAGGGTTTTCCTCTCTGTTGTCCAACCTTTTCTTTTTCCTGAGAACGTATTTCATCTTCCCACACCCATGCTGGCAATGCTAGTAACTCTGAAAGGGACATTGCCTTTCATATTTCAGAAGCTTTCACATTGTGCAGATATTTAAGAGTCCTGAAACTATTAAAGTTATATATAAGGGAAATTCTAGAAACATTATTAATGCCTGTCATTTTAAAGATAAAAGCATTTCCTCAGTCTCCTTGTGATCTGATGGATTTACTGGCATATAAAATTAGTACCTTTCAGTCTTTGAAACCAAGTTACATCTTACTGACCTGATTCTCCCCAGATCAACACACAGCCTCATGCAGGTGTTTATGTTTTACAGGGACCTGATTCTGCCTCAGTGGGTCCTGGTACTCCTTGCATATATAGAGAGGAAAAAAACCCCCACTCCTGAGGATAAGGTCTACATTTTCAGTGTGATATACGGAAGATGCTAATTGTCACCCTCTAACCTTAAGTCTTGACATAACTTGTATTACAAATGATACAGTTTCTTTCCAGGGCTTCTCTTTTTTTCATTCTGGGATGTTTATTGTAAGCATCAAGTATATCTGAATGTCCTTGTCTAATTATGGGTGAGATACCCAGTATGACTAAAAGTATTATGATGAAGAAACCATTATTAATATACAATAACATTGTACTACTATTGTTATGATTCTTTTATTTTTCAACCCGTATTTTCAGTGGCTTTTATAGTAAAATTACCTTTAAGGGTAAAAATCTGACATTTGTTCTTCTCAAACCCGAGCAAACAAACTGCTGAATAAAATCCACACTCATTTCAGAACAATGAAACGAAGGAGATATTGTGCCTTTTTAGCAAGTAGATGTATATTTTTTCTTTCTGGTTTTCTTTTTACTTTTTTTTTTTTCCATTACAGACTCTCAGAGTTTGAATGTAAAGCTTTAAACTTGGCATCTGCAGTTTTCAATGAAGATCACATGCTTTTGGAAGCTTGGAAAAAATGGTTAAGCAGCTCATTATATGCACAGCATATATTATTTTTCCATGCTGCTTCATCCAGCTCAATCCTATGGGGACACAGAGGCTGCCTGAGAAATGGGCAATGTTGTGGATTCCCAATGAAACCACTATGAGCAGAGATCTTCTAGGTCCCCAGGGACATGGACACTCAAACTTCACATCTCTCCCACCTTTATGATGGCTGCACAGCTTTAAGCCTGTCTTCCATGTGAAAGCTCGGGCTTCTCTTCAGCTGAAGACACAGAAACCTACTTAGACTGCCTTTAATAATCCAGAGTATGCTCTTAACTCATCACTTCCCAAGCTATTTTCTCTAGCTTTTTGTCCCTCATGAACTCTGTCCCTCTCTTTAATTAGCTCAGGCCAGACCCACAATATCTTGGTTATCCTGCTTCCAGCCTGGGACTCAGCTCACATCTTCCCCTCGCTGCTGTCCTGAGCTGATTTTGCAGCCACCGGCATTCCCACCATGGTGGGGACATGCCCTACAGCTTGGGAATAGCTGCCATAATTAAACTGTTTAAAATTGACAAGCCTGAGAGGTTTGATTTACGGGGAAAAGCCATAAACTAAATATAGCTTCTCTAAACGATGAATAAATTGGGATTAATGGTTTTGCAAGAATAAATGGCATGCATGTTCACCAGAACAAAGAAAATTATTAAACAAGAGTGTGGAGTAAGAAGTAAGTGAGGATGTAAAACTAAACTGGGAAAACACCCCAAATCTAGCCCACAATCTTCTCTTTGAGATGACCCTGGGTTAGAAATCTTCATCTATTCCTTCTTTACCACACTGGTCCCTACCTTCCTTTTCCCATATTTTCCTGCATTTCTTAATGCCTCCAGCTCCTTTCTTCCTCCTTTCATTGCCTCTCTTCTGCACATTGCCTTTGGCTCAGCCAAGGTGAGGATGCTCCAGCTGGATGGTACAGGCAGGGGTTGTGGAGCCACCTGTGCCTGCCTCCTCCATGTGATGCTGGAGTGTCTCTTCAGGCTCTCTAGAGAGTTGGCAGCTGTCCTGGTGCTGGCTTCTTGATGGTCATTATGGGATGACAAATCCACAGTGCTCTGTTGATAGATCTAAAAGGCTGGAGATTTCTTGAGGCAGGTGTTGTTGTGAGGCCTAATTTTGCCAGCATTAAATGCCAGGGGTTTTCGTTTTTTTAAAAACAACTAAATTGCGTTGTTTTAAAACAGGAAGTCTGTGTTAAAAAGCTGTGTAAAACCAGTATATTGTAGCCAACACTCCAGGCTTTTCTAATTAGGTCATTTGGAAAAAAGATGACCTTTTACTTTTGGTGCTGCTTTTCTAGGGTCACATGTTTCTAATTATCATTTGTATTTTACTTTGCTAAAGCTGTTAACAAGCTGTGACTCTCTGTGCGTGTGTGCATTTCTGTGTGTATGTGTGTCTGTCTGTGTCTGTCTGTCTGTGTTTTGGTTTGTGTGAGAGCGAAAAGGAGAAACGGTACAAATGCTATATGGGGTTTCTATCTGCAAGAGTCCAGCAGCATGAAAGGACAGAAACAACATACACACTAATTTTAAACTGGTTCAGTTGAGAGTGGCTGGATCTATGGGATGAAAAAACCTGAAGGAGTTTTTCAGTGTTTTGGTCCTTTTCAGTCAGGTTCCCTTCAATTTGTCCAAAGTCTCTTCACGAATGTTTGTGCTCTCTCAGGCGGAACATCATGTGAAACAAACCGTAAGGAACGAGTGAGTGGCTCTTCACCTTCCTTACAAATGCAAGTTGGAAAGTGAATGAAGACATGACTCTATGACTGGGGTCAATACAGAAGGAAAAATTAAAAAAAAAAAAAAGCCAACCAAAAAACATTTTTCAATATGTACTTTGAATATAGAAAATCTGCCATCAGAAGCAGAGAGAGATTATAATTGCTTGATTCATACCAGGTCTTACACTCAGCCCTGATAATGAGCATAAGTGTAGACCAACTTGCACTTCTTGCAGAACAATAAAAAAGTATAATAATGGGCCTTGACCTCTGAGTGCTTTGGTCCTTTTGTGTCTAACAGCACAGAGACACACAGCAGCTGTGTGGTTATGGGCAATATGTGGCAAGGGCAGCGTGTGAGGTCCTGAGGGCTGAGCCTGAATGGACATG
>VZRJ01010918.1:78578-95205 GCA_013397565.1 Ptilonorhynchus violaceus | reverse complement strand
CTGCAGACACCACCGTCCTCCCCGGCCGCCGAGCCAAGAGTGCCAAGCCAGTTCGGTCTCCACCCACCTCTCGCCCAAGTCTCGGGCAGTTTCCTTGCGATGCTCCAGCCTCTTTGTTTTCCTCTAATTGCGGGAATTGTCCTGGCTTCTGGGCTGGGCAAGTGATTCCTTTTGTCCTTAAGTATCGTCATTCTCTGTAGTTACTGTGGAATGCAGCTCTATAGGTAACTCCCTTTTGTTCTTAAGTATCGCCCATCAAATTTTCCCGGCCAGCCCCTCCCATGACACAGCCTGCCTAGTACCTGAGGGAAAGGAAACAAATTTCATTTTCCCTAATCCATAACACTTAACAATGCTGCCTTTCATGGAAGCTCCTTAAAATAAAATAAGATCCCCAAGCTGAGTCTACAGATAAGCAGTACACAAGAAAATCCACAAACCTGACCTCTGAAGGCCCTCCAGCACGATCAACTTTTCAAATAAGCCAAAAAGCCTGGTGGAAGTGGTCTAAGTAACAATTTTCTGTCTATTACATGTAGCCACCAAAATAATTCACCCTGTAATAGGGAGAAATCACATGAGTGCTCTGGATTACACCCCTTTCATTTGTTGCATAAAGATGCGTAGGGATTCCACTTTCTTCTTCTTCGTGTACTTTGCAATCACCACAACATTACTCTGCCCTGGGAAGCGAGCAATGAGTGAGATACAGATGTACCATATTGGGGTATATATAATACCCCTCATCCAGACAGAGATGGTGGCAGAGGGACTTCAGCTATGTTTGCACCAGAAGTAACTAAACTGGGCCCAATACTAGCAGTAAAGATGAGAATAAAAATAATTACCTGTGATGTGGTCAGGGGTCATGTAAGAGCCAGATGAGATCATTTTATATTTTAAGCTATTAAATGAAAAAGAGGAGAACATTTACTTATTAAGTTCATTTCCTAATCATTCTTATAAGTTTTTAATGAGTGACAAACTGACTCTGGATACAAATTTATGATTTCCCAAAATAACAATTTGATTGGTTTGAGTGATGTCTTGCATCAAGTAATCACAGTTAATTTTGCTTCTGAAGCAATTTGACTTTGCCAGTCTATCACATCTTCCATGTGCACAGCTGTATTTCCACGGCTGTGTCCCTGTTCTTTGTCTGGTATAACCCCCAGAGCCCATAAAGAGTTTCTTCTGCAACCCTTCTTTCTGTCCTGTGCATGGACCAGTTTATGGATACCTGTCTGCCCATTTGTCTGTTTTCTTCTTTTATCAGGGCTTCCTTGTGCTACTCCCAGTGACTTCCAGCCACACTGAAACCTCAGTTTCTTAACAGAGTGGGAAAGTAGAGATAATTAAACTGAGAACAGTAACCAGTGATGACTGTGGGATGACTCTTTTTTCCTCCTCATCATTTCTATCAAATAGTCAAACAAAGATCAGGACATTGTCCCAAGCCACTTTCCTGATGACAAGGATGATAGAAAAGAGGGAAAGGACAGATGTGCTGCTCCTCGCTGAGTGAGGCTAATCTGACAAAGGGAGTTCTACTTTTCTGCCCTTCCTTATGTAACCACGTCTTTCACAAAAAAACAGCAATAACAGTACATCTTGTCTTGTACCTGGAAGTACTGAAGCTACAGTTTTCCCCTTTGATGCTAAAACCAGGCCTGTGAACCAGCATTACACACCTAAATAAAGATGGTCTGCCTTGTAAGGAACAGCCTTAGGAGGGGAAGGTGTTTAGCATTTCAGACAAGATACTGGCATTAAATATTCCTGTGGAAGTGATTCCCTCTCAATCATCTTGAGTCTGACTCTATGTTTTCACGTGTGGATGAAGGCTGCACTGAACAGGGAGGCAAAGATGAAAGAGTGACAGCAGTATTGTTGGCCGGAGGAATGAACCTATTACAAAGGAAAAGTCAAGTCATAAACCACTCTGCAACAATGGCAGAGGGCTGGCTTAGAAATGTGGATGGTATTGGCTGACTCGCAGCACAAAGGCAGGCAAGTGCTAACCAGATGTATTCAGCTGCATGCGTGCTACCCCTGCTCTGTGAAAGGCCTGTCACACACCCCAGCTGCATTGCTTGGAGAGGGCTGTGAGCAGCAGAAGGGAAGGCCAGAGCACAGCTGACATTTTTCCTTTTTACTGTTTGTTTTATATCCTCCCACTGCTCATTTTCCTCATCCTACACCCTGGTGCTGCAGACTGATGAAAAAATACTTGGTTCAGACCCAGGCAGTTATTTCTGGTTATTAAGGTTGGTGCTGGCTGCCCAACCTACACTTTCTAACTTGCCAGAGTTGCATGGGGCTGTTGATTTTGCAGTGTCAGCATTTATGGGTACATTTGAAAAAATATTCTGAAAGAAAATATGCAGACACAGACAAAAATGTGCATGTGTCTAGGTAGAGACAAATGCACACACAGAGCCTTCTACCTTGTACATTAAGTAAAAGAGACTGCCTTTTGCCAGATTTCACAGATCTCCTGTCCTTTACAGCTCTTATGACCAACATGTGTAAAAAGAAAAGAAAATAACAAAGGAAGGTATTAGATGATGAATTAAGAGACCATGAAGGAGAAAAGTTATGAGAAGAATGTGCAACAGGAAGGACATGGGGATAAATGAGGATATATGGAGGATATATGTGTTTCTTTCCACTTGGAAAGTGAATCACAGAATCAATTAGATTGGAAAAGAACTCTGAGATCATTGAGTCCAACCTGTGACTAAACACCACAGTGCCAACCAGACCATAGCACTAAGTGCCATGTCCATTTTTTATTAAACACCTCTATGGATGGTGACTCCACCACTTTCCTGGGCAGTCCATTGCAATGTCTAATCACCCCTTCTGTGAAGAATTTCTTCCTAATGTTCCCCTGGCCTTCTGTGAGGTCTTCTGTATATTAATTAAAAAAAAAGTTAGGGAGATAACCTGGGATGAAATGATTCAAACATGAACTTCCTCCTTATTGTTTGTAGATGACAAAATTTCAAGAAAAATCCATTCAGTAAATGGAGCACTCAACTCCCCTGCTAGACAACCTGCTCAACTTCCTTTCCTACAACCAAAAGGAAACCGTTTCCCAGACACAGAATTGCTCAGCCTCTTTGCCTTCCCCAGGTGAGCTCTCACTGAGACATTCTTACTACTGCCATCACAGCAGGATTCACACTCCAGCTGAGATTCAAGCTGAGTTTTAGGCTAATGCTTGTCACTGTTCTTCTCTGGTGGGGTGAGAAGGGTGAGGAGCTGGTGCAATATGGTGACACACCATTTGGCTACATGACACATCATTTGGCCGTGGTGCCTTGGTCTTTTTTTCCTCTCCAGATTTGTGCCATAGTGGTGGGGTGGTTAGGACCAATTAGACAAGTAGCACCACAGAGAGAGCTATGACAGCTTGTGACATTTTGCAGTTATTCCATTTACCAGTCTTCCGGACCTTGAGATGGTATTCAGATAATTTCCTTGAAATAAATTGGGCCAACAGCTAACAGATTGTTAGGTCCTTTCTTCTTTCTACCAGAGATGTTTGCTGCACCCACCCTGGGCTTGGATGCAGAGCATGTCAGCCTGTTGCAGTTGTGTTAGGAAGCTAACAAAGCTGGCTGGTAGCAAGCTTGGGCAAAAATATGTGCTAACCTCTCGCTGTAACTCATGCTGTGATTTGTTTTAGGTAAGCTGTCTCAGGAAAACCTTGTTGAGAGCTCATTTCTATTGCCAACTGCCTTCTACAGTCAAGGAACAACTGTGTGTTCCTTCTAAAATTGCAGTCTGCCTTGCAAGCCTGGATGCTGGCAGGAATGCTGTCTTTTAGATATCTTGCTTTAGGAAGTCCTGTGGTGGCCAAGATGCTCATGCTGGTGTTTGCTGTGCCCCCCAGACAAGAAGCATGCCGGGGATGCCCATGCTCGCAGCTGAGCATCAAGACTGTCCTGGTTTAGGCGTCTTGCTGGTCTCCTTTCACAATTTTCTGTTCTACATACCCAAGGTTCCTCTGCACAGGGGTGTGTCAGTCACTTCACATCACAGAGTAGGAAGCAGAAGGCAGCTCCATTCACCCAGGAGCTGTAATGTATGACAGCTGTGATAGCAGCTGAGGCTCTGTCCTCCTGGCTGCAGGAAAAGGGCCTGAAAAAAGGTCAGCGGATCTGTATGGAGATGTCATTGTGATGTTCATCCCTTCATGTAGCAGATGAGAGGCTTTTTGCTCAACATTTTAAAGCCAGTTTTGTCACTACTCACTCTGAAGAAAGTCTGTCCTGATGGTCCATGTACAATGAGGGTCATGGGAAGGGGAGTGATTAGCCCCTTGGAAATGACCACAACCGTCCGGAAAGGCTAACCCTGAGCTGGGAACACACACATGGATGATGGGGCCAGTGCAATGGGTTGAATGCTTGGAGGTCTCCAAAGCACCAGACTCTGGGGTAGGTGTCTTTGCCTGCAAAGAAATTCCGTATTTCCCCCATTTGTCTCCAACCTGTAATAGTCTCTGACTGCCCAGAGCAATCCTGAAAACACTTGCATGCCTGTAAACACCAGCAAACCAAGTACACTAAATCTATGCATGGCTATTTTTGGTAAGCTAAAGGAAAAATAGCAGCTTGCACCGGGAAAGCCTGGGAGTCTGCCAAGGCCATGATGTAAAGCTTTCCAAGTGAATGCTATGGCTGAATCAGTAAAAGCATGTCTGAGTCAGGACATGCTGTAAGATCTTGCCTTCTGAAATTCAATCTCTCCTCTCTCACAGAGAGGTAATATTTCATGCTTCTTAACCCTTTGTTCTCAGCAGAGGAGTGAGCATTACAGCTGCATAATTCAAAAGCTTCATTTAATTTAGGAGGAAATGCTTTGTTTATTATTCAACATTTGGCTGCTAACAACGAAGCTGGAATCTACTAACGAAGCCAGAAATTCCCAATGGAGAAATAATGAAAACCACTGCTATTTTGCTAGTCTTTTTATTTTTAAATCACATCAGTGGATTCTTGCACAACAGTCATATTCAAATAGATGCTAGCTCAGAAAAAACCAACAACTTTGAAAAATAGATGTCCATACTTTCCCTTTAAGTTTTCCTTTGTATACATTCCCTTTCAATTAGGCTTATGGTTTATTTCTTCTTCCACAAGATGTAGATAGGGTTGTTTACAGGGCTGTCCCCTACAAGGAAAGGGATTCAGCAGCAAAGTACTTTTCCACATTACTGGAACAGGAATTATTTCCTTGGCCTTCTTTCTAGCATCCCTGCAAAAAAGGTGATTCCAGGAATCTACCTGATTCTGGACTGAAGTTTTAGGGAACAAAAATTATATCCAAAGTACAAAATCTCTTTTCCTTAGTGAAAGTGATTTGCAGACTTCCAGTACCTTTCTAGGAGAAGGTTTATTGAGGAAGGGAGGGTTAGTAGTAATAAACTATTTGAATTACACAGTAGGCCTGTTTGAGGCACTTCAAACTCTCTCAGTGAACATCACAGGACTGAGAAAAAATGCACAAGAATGTTATCTTCCCTGCAAATAAAGAGAGAGATTTGGGGATAATGCTAAAACCCCCAACTCATAAATTTTACATATCTGAACAACACATCTGACCACAAGCAACATGCTCAATTTACCAAATAAATGACAACAAAGTGGATTTTTTGCAATGGTGATGGGTTTCTTGATCCTCAGTCCCAGGTGCTAATCACCTGGGAGTTAATTCATAATGTATTCAAAAAACGTGAAATGAAAATATTTATAGTTGCAGAAAATTAGGAAGCTGATCAAGGAATTTGCAGTCCTGAAGCAGAAAACTCATATATAAACTGTGCACACTAACCTTTGAGATGTAGTTGGAGTGCATGTGCCTCAAAATCTTTATGTAGTCCTGTGGCTCATGCACTGCTGGTTATAACAAAATTGACTGTCCTATATGCCCAGATAGAGACATGGACATGAGGAGGTATGAAACAGTTTTTGTATCTTTGTTTGTGGAATGGTGTTTTTCGCTCAAGCTGACCGAAGGTTGCTGGTTCCATTGATGCAAGCAGCCTTCTACCTCTTCAAATTACTGCTGTCATTACAGAACAGCTGTGATTGTTTTGTCAGCTGTATATGTGAGATTTTCTAGGCTAATTGAAAAGCCTTTGGAACTCAAAGTCCTTTTGGATGTTTCAGGCTGGCTATCTGGAAGACCTCAGTGCTTCGAGCATTGGTTCTAGTTTGGAAGAAACTAGATAATGACAATAATTCAAAATATCAGAAAACATAAAGCTATTTCAGGTGCAAGGACATGTGTTGCTTCCAAAACTTCTGCCTGAAGTGCCTGTGTTCCTCTCCTTTCTACATCCCTGCCTGCTGCAGAGGTGGATGGGTCAGGGATGCAGTGCCTGCTCCCTCTCCATTGCCTCCTGCAACTTTACACATCACATTGACTGTCTTGGGAAATGGTTTGGGTGTTGGTTTGCATTAAAGATGCAAAGTGAAATAAAGTTGTATTATACTGAGTTACTGCCTCCCATGACAGCTGCTTATTCCCTTCAGCAGTCTTTCTGCCACTTCTCTTGCAGGGGCCGCTAAAATCTCCGGGGCATTTTAACCTTCTTTTACTTTCCTCAGCCCCTGGAGAGCTCTCCCGTGGCTGCTTACCCTCCTGACTTTTTTTGCATTTGAGGCTACACTTTTGACCTAAACAGTTCGTTGTGTGTTGCTCCTCCATGAATCTGCCTTATGGCTTTCCACTGGGGGACTGGCACTGACACATATTTCCTTCCAGCAGCATCCTGTTCAATTAGTGCTCTATGACAGGTTGCAGTCCCTACTCAGCAGCAGCTGGAGAGTTGAAACATAAGCCTGTTTTTTGCTCGGTGGCCCTACAGAGGCTTCTCCATCAAGATCTGAATCTCTGGTGAACTACTGAATCTCATTCCCTGCTCATTTGCATTTTATGCGTAGCATGTTACTTTGCATTCATCTATATTTATGATACATCACAGTATACAGGCAACTCCTTTCAGAGCAATTTTCTTGATGTCATTAGCCTCACTGGTAACATGCTAAATGAACAGCAAAAGGGTTTAGGAGGATTCAAATAACAATTAGATAATTATGTCTACAAGAATAACATGACATTTTGTAGCTAGACAAGGGAACAGAAAAGTGATGCCAGGGATATTAGCAGAAGCAAGTTTTAGGTGAATAGCCAAAAGTTTAAGAGATTCTCTAAAACAGTTGAAGTCCCATGAGGCCTCAGAGACCCTTTATCTGCCCACAGGTTCACATAATAGATTTGCTATGCCTTGCTCTCAACCTTTCTCACTATTCCAAAATTCAAGGCCCTCCAGAACATGTCTGCTACTACTCAGTCCTGAAGCTGCTCTCCTTTCATGGCTAAACCCTCTGGTACACTCGGTTGCAGTTTTGAGAGATGCCAGAGTATAAGTTGGAAGGAGACACAGCTCCTTACCAAAGCCCAAAGTGACCTCAAACATGTTGCCTGGTGCTTGTTATGGGATTTGCATGATAGTCTTTACTAGCTTGCTTAAAGAAAATTCAGTGGGAAGCAGGACAAGACATCAGAGCCAGGCACTCCTTTTCAGAGTCCAAATGACTTTACAAGAGTCCAAATGACAAGAGCTGCTTGTAATGAAGTGGTAGCAGTCTGCAGTGGAGTTGTACCCACAAACCTGTTTGTGACAAACTCCTTAGCAAAGTCATAGAATCATAGAATAATTTATGTTGGAAAAGACCTCTAAGATCATCGAGTCCAACCACAAACCCAGCACTGTCACGCCCACCACCAAACCGTGTCCTTCAGCACTACATCTACACGTCTTTGTGAAGACTTTCTGGGAATTGCAACTCCATCATTGTCCTGGGCAGCCTTTGCTACGGCTTGCCCATTGTTTTGGTGTGGAAATTTTTCCTAATATCCAATCTAAACCTCCCCTAGCTCAACTTGAGATCATTTCTCTTTGTGCTGTTACTTCTTACCTGGGAGCAGAGACCAACTCCCACCTGGCTACACTCTCCTTTCAGGCAGTTGTAGAAAGTGAGAACATTCCCCTTGAGCTTTTTTTCTCAAGGCTGGGCTTTCCCTGCTCCTTCATCAGCTCCTCATAGGACTTGTTCTTCAGACTCTTCTCCAGTTCCATTTCGCCTCTCTGGACTCGCTCCAGCACCTCAGTGTCTTTCCTGTCACAAGGGGCCCAAAACTGAACAGAGTACTCGAGTTTCAGACTCACCAGTGCCCAGTACAGGAGAACATTTAGTGCCCTGGTCCTGCTAGCCACACTGTTGCTGGTCCAGGCTAGCATGCCTTTGGCCTTGTTGGCCACCTGGGCACAGCTGGCTCATGTTTAGATGCTGTCAACCAGCATCCCAAGGTCCTTTGTGCTGGGCTATTTTCCAGCCACTCTGCCCTGATTCTGTAGCCCTGCACAGAATTGTTATGACCTAAGAGCAGGACCCAGCACTTCACCTCATAAAATCTCATACAAAGTCACAGCATAGGGGTATAAAACCTTAGCAGATGTGGCTTTACAGGAAGGGAGATGACTGCTGGCACACTCAACTGTGAAAACTAAAGGAAAGTAGAAGCAGTTTGTCAAGTAAAAGACAGTGTTACTGTGAAATGGGTATAGCGAAATTGCCCCTGAACGCAGCTGTGGAACCTTGTCACAGTTTCCTGCTGTAGTCAAAGTGAATTCTTCAGGTAACTGGTGTGAAGAGGACCCTTTGCACTAATGTGTAGCAGCATCCTGGGGCAGAGAGCTGGAAGATGGATTTCCTGAAGGGAATGTGCCTCAACATGGCCTGTGTTAGTCCTTGTCCATCTGTGCAACTTAGAGATTGGAGCTACAGCGGGCTTTATTCAGAAGGGAACAAAGCAGTTTATTCCTTAAGTGGGAGGCAACTACAAACTGTAGGTGTTTTTTAGAAAGAGATAGATAAAAGATATGTGAATTCACTGTGAAGAGGTTGAGTCTTCTCATGAATATCTGATCTCAGATTCTGAGTGTTCATCATATTTTGGTTAAAAATTCCATGAAAAGATTTAGGCTTAAGATGGTAGAATAGCTGGAAGATATTTTTAAATGTATAAGCCTGTTTCCAAGCTCATGTGAATCCATCACTGAGACCTCTTAATCACCAACCAGTTCTTGGAATTTAATTTGTGTGAAGCAATGGGGGTAATGCAGCCCATGCACTGTAATACATGTGTACACAATTGTGCAGGTAACAGCAGCAAGATCACCATGAAACATCCCTAATGCAGCTTTGTGAACGGGGACAAAGAAATGAGGAACCAGATAGTAAAGCGCCCACCTTTGGCACTTTCCAGCAGTGGAGAAGAGGGACCTGATATTTCTCATAAAGATATTTAATCAGTCAAGATAGGAATGATTTCACAGAGAGAATTTCAGAAACATTTGACACATACATATTTAAAAATATGGTCTATATGGTTAAAGAACTTGTCACCCATTACAACAGTTTGCCTGGTTGGACCAGAATAATCAATGGGAGATGGTCCTTAAAAGGAAGTTGTGGTTGCAAAACTGCTACAGTATAACCCATGCTACAGAAAAAGTCGCCAAATCAGATTCTGCCTCATCTAAGTGTAATTTGGAAGAAAAGCTCTAAACTGTTTGTATGTACTCAGGAAGGAAAAGGGATGAAAATAATACCTCCCGAAATAATATCTCCCCTATTACTTCTCAGGGAAACACAAGTAGGGATCAGATCCTTCTCCAGCAGGTGGAACAAAACCAAATGAAATACACCTCTACTTATAATATGGAGCCATGGTGCTACAGAGAGCTAAAAATGCACCAGAAAAATTAGTTTAATCTATGCAGGCTTGTCCTTTTGACTGTTTAGCACATCACACTGCACTGATTAGTGAAATCATAGAATAAAACTGTTTTATTTTTTCTTTTTAGAAGCAGTTAAAAATCTAATCAAACGTTCCTATAGTTTAATCTGACTGCTGTCAAGCTCTCCTGGCTACAGAATTTCAGCTGGCAACAGCTAAGGACAGGTTTGTGACACAGCAACTAACTATGTCCTAATGACGTGCAGAGAAACAGTGCCTTTTGAGGCTACAGAGCAGAACTTCTTGCAGTTATTATGATGCCTAGTATGACTGACCCCATTCTGGAGGATTCTCCAAAACAGAACAAAATACAGTGATGACAGAATGTTGCTTTTTTAAATTTTTGACCAGCGAAAAGGAAAGAAAATGAGACTAATGGTGATTGTGGCAGTATTGAGAATAAAATTCAGAGCTCCTTTTTCTCTTTATCTTCCTTAAGCATACAACTTTCATTTGTTTTATGATCCTTTGTACAGATGTATAAGATTGTGCCCATGTATGTATGGCTGCTCCATTCAGTCTGAAATCTTACTAAATTACACCGTTACACCGTTACACCGTTGAACCGGCAGAAGGTTCATATCTTCCACTACAATTTTGTGAAAAAGAGAGTGTCTTCCTTCTTACTGTAGTGCTGCCAAAGTCACATATCAAGCGATATGCAAGGTGCTCCAAGATTATGAAATTGTAACTATTGTAAGATGAAGAGAAAATCTTCAAACTTAGGGCTAAGTTTGTTAAATGATTGGTTTTAAACCTTCTATTTTCATTTAGGGCATTTTCTTAATTTCTTTGTCCTACAATGCATGCTAAAAAGACATTTATGCTTTAAAAACTTAACCATAACTTCTAACGTATTTTAAAAACTCCAGAAGCTGCAGCCTTAAACAACACACCAAACAGTTCACTATGAACAATAATCTTGTAAGCTGCCAATGCTGCTGATGATACCCAAACCTTAAAAAAATATAACAGCATAGTTTAGAATCCTGGTAAAGAAGTTTCTTCCATCTGAGCAATGTTAGTTAAAGGTTAGACAGCTGTAAGTGTGATAAATGTGTCTTTGTTAGAGGCAGTTGCATCAAAGAAATCTCACACAGGACTGAACATCTGCAAGTGCTGTAGCAAATATCATTCATCTGACAGACCAACTAATTTGCTGCAGTTATTCCAGGAAGATTTTACACCCAGATAGCTGAAGTATCTGTATAAAATGTAATTTACTGCTGAAATGCCCTAGGAGGAAACTTCACAATTCAGTCGTGCCTATTGAACGTTTGCCAAATACCTCAGGTCCTTAAATAATCGGGCCAAATCTCCATCTGGTGTAAATTAGCGCACCTCCACTGGTGTCGGTGGAACGATTATGATTTACACCAGCAGAGAGTATAAGCATCTGTGTTTATTCATGCAAAATAAATGATTTCACAGAATGATTACGAAACAATTAAGCCTGCCATTTATTGTCATCATATAACTGCATGCCATCCTGTGTACCTGCAAATACAGGCAGTAACATACAGAGCATACTCAAGCTGAATATTGGGTTGAATTCACAGTAGATAACTAAAGCACCAGTGACACCATTCCCTGCTGACATGAAATTTAATGAGGATGATGGAGAGAAATAATTCTGCAATCTACCTTTCTCTGCTCTTAATTTAATACTTTGTATGAAGTTACAGCTACTTAGTCAATGGATTATGTATCTTTCCACCTTTTTTCCACTAATGTAAAGAATACAGAATGAGTTAATTCTTACTGTAGAACTGCTTTTAGGCAACGCAGACAGATGGACTCTCTCTTCCCTGAAGCCTTGTTAAACTAATAATCTATAACATTCATGTTTTAACTTTCAATAGCATTTCATCAGCTAGTCTTCTAGTTTACACTTCAATTGTTAAGTATAGAATTATATTAAATTTGTGTACAGGACTTCTCCTTTGAAAATCTCAGTGGGTTTTGGCTTTTCATCTGTGCGACTGTGATTCAGCATGGCAGGGGTTAGCTCTTAGATGCCACTGTTCTCCAGGGAATTGGTAGTGATGATTAAGTTGAGAATCCCAGCCCTGATAATTAGCTCAGAGATTCTGTATGTGGATATGTGCTGTGAAAAGAAAAAAAAAAAAAAAGAAGAAAAGGAAAAGTAGTGATTTTTAGAAGCAGTTAGCCCTAAGGAGCTGGCTAACCAGCTGTCTCAGATTTTATACCTGCCAGCAGCTGGTTGGACAAAATAATTATTTACTATATGGAATGGGCATGTTTATTGTCTCCTCCTTGATTTACTGCTTTAATAAGTTGCTTTTTGAAAGACAGAAAAAGAAGAAACGGGGAGAGAGAGAAATGGGGGAGGGGGAGAAAGAAAGGTAAGAAGAAAAGGAACAGAAGAAAGATAGAAGGAAAAAAGAGAGGAAGGAAGGTAGAAAGGAGAACAACAATTTTTAGCTATTTTAATCAGTTCATAGTGTGATCCCCCAAAAATGATGAATAAAGCTCCACTGAAAGCAACACAGTTGCTCTGCTGTAGATGAGAAAAGGGTCAGTACTTTTTGCGCAACATATTTTTGCTCTGTCTGAATCTGAAGGATAGTTTTCTTAGTGTAGGTCATTTTCCCACCTTTGTTTTTTTTGATATAGCGCTACTGTTGTTGAATGGGGTAAGAAATCCAACCTGCTGTACTTACAGCAAACTAGACTTATACTGGAGAATTTTACATTCATTTATAGATATGGAAAAAGCAACAGTAATATCTTGCATGTTTGTAAGACAAGAGTTTTCCTACAGATGAACAGGATTTACAGATGGGTTCTTTTATTTGGGGATGGATTGCAGATTAAGGGTAACATGTATGTGTGGCTGGCACTCCTTTAGGCACTCATTTTTAATGGTCAGTGGAACATTTTCTTAATCAACAGGTATTGTGTTTCCATGCCATCACAGGATGTACTCAAGACTATTATCTAATTCTTGAGATTTTTATGTCTAGAAGGTATTATGAAGATCTGGTTAAGAAGTGTTGTTTTTTAGAGAGGGCAACAGAACATTTTTGTGCTGTATTATATTCCTCCAACCAAAGTACTTATTTTCCCATTAAATCTGCTTATGTACCAATTCAAACTCCCAGAATAAATATTTTTGTTGAAAGATTTATTCTAGATGTGAATTTTACAGCTCAGGAATCAATAGAAATGGATCAGTTATTCAGATGACCCTACAGAAGAAAAGTCTGGTTAGTACATGCACCTAAACAACTCCTGACTGCCAATAGGCGGATGTGAATTTAACTAAGTTTTGGCTGCCAAGAAAAAATATCAGGGAAAAACCAGTAATCTAACTTTTGGTCCTGCCTAGAAAAAATTATGTTTCAAATATCCACTGCAAAATAGGATTCCTAGATGTCCATGCAGCATCTTAAAAGTATATCTGGCCTCTTTTGCAGGTACTGCAGAGGTACTGCAGAGGTCAAAAGGCTCTAATACCTTGAAAACTGCTTTTTTGGGTTTTTTTTTGTTTTTTCTTTTTCTGAATGTTTTCTACGAAAATGTCAGTGGCCCAGTTAAGGTGTGTGTTTTCCTCTCTCTCTTCTACACCTCATTCAAAAACAATACAAGTGCTGATATAAAAAGACATTGTGACAACTGATTACAACATAAACAGTGGTAGTGGTGGTTGTAAGCATTAATGTAGGTATTTTTGAGCATGGGACATCTGGCATTATTCTTCAAGAACTAGGTTACTCTGACATACGTACTGCATAGTGTGTAAAAAGTCAGGAACCGTTGTTGATTTGCTAAAAAACCACAAAGTACCCCACACAACAACCCCAAAACCTAAACAAGAGGCCCCATACTGCAAATAGACCACAAGCTTCTAAGAAGCAAGATATGCAAGGCAGGTTGGAGGCGCTCTGGGGGAAAATTTCAGATGTGCCACACCAGCAAAACAAACCATGCCCTGTCCCACAAATCACTGGAGTGGACTAAAGTGTGTATGGGACTATTTTCTGCTTTTGTAGTTTTAAAGTCACAAAAGCACATTCACTTAAGCTAGCTAAGAAAAATCTGTTATTCAGCAAGAAGCATCAAAAATGTTAATAGTTCAACAAAACTTGAATAGTGGTGAATAATACAGAACAAAATCATGGAGGTTCTCCTCGTTGCAAAAATATGGACAATGTAATAGAAAGCCTGTTAAAACCACAAGTGAGAACAATCAGATTTAGTGTGTTGCACGCTCTCAGAACCAAAGAATGACACTGCCTTGTGATGCCTGGTTTCTTATGTTTTCTAATTCACCCAGGCTGAATCGTGCAAGCAGAAAAACAATTGGTTCTAATTATGAAAACAACATATATGTGGGTCTTGTATTCATTTCAGCAAGAATTAGTTTCATACAACTGAGACCGTAATCTGGTCCTTGACATTTAAAAGGCCACAGGCCTCTAATTTTTCCTTGCTAAAATCTGTGTTCTTTTAAATACTGTGAAATATATATCCATAGATTTTAATGAGGAAAGGCACCATATAAATTCTGAGAAATCATGTCAATACATTTAAATTAATTTCTGGAACAAAAGATGTAAACCAAGAGAGTTTTTCTGGATCTAGCTTTCACAATAATATGGATAATTAATCTTTCATTCCAAAATTTCTCTGGGGAGCATGGCAAATGGTTTTCATTTGTTACTAAACATCAATCTTAAATGATTCTAAAGACTGTGCCTTGATTTGTCATGCAACATGTTGTATATTCTTAATCTGTTGAATGAGGACATTGCAAGCCATACCTTAAAAGACATCATGCAAATATCTCCCTTCAAAACAAAGGAATTAATGCATTTTTTCTCAATTCTGATTCATCTTCCTAACACTAGATTCTTTATATTAATTGTAAATCAGTGCTATATTAAGAAAAAATTCTAACTCAAAATGCTTTCTTTCTAACCATAATCACACAACGATCTTTGTCCAGACAGAAAGTTCTGGAATTTAATTTGATTTCTTTATTTTCTTTTCATTTTACAATGTAATTCAGATTTTATTCTGAATCAGATCACATACATTTGCAGCTGAAGAAAATAGAACTAATCTACCTCTGCTTATTTTATTAATATCTGTTAAAAGTAAAATTGAATATCATCCTACATGCAGAAAGCTGTCTGAGAAAATAGAAATAGCAAATGTTTAAAATTATAGCTTCTTTATTAATGCATGAGCAGCACAGTTGAAAAAGAAAACAACAAGTTTTTTCTCTGTCCTGCGACACACCTGGCTATAAAATCTGTTTGTCTGGATTTCAACAGAAACATGAAAGCAAACGGAAGAGATCTCAGATGGATTGCTCTGTTAAGACAAAGAGATAAGTCACCTTTATAAGTGATTTATAAAAGATATAAGTCCTGAGAAATTTATCGAAACATGGACTGATCAATAGCACCTAGGAGTCTTACATTAATACAGAGAAAGAAGAGTTCGAAGTTGTTCCCCAGAAGTATGCAGTAACTCTTCTCTTTTATCTTTAAGTAAGTCACTTCAGAGTATAATCCCTTTAATGACATTTTTTACAGTTATGGTTACTTTTCAGTGCGTTGCTTCACCTTTTATTGTCTCTTTTCAGTTGATAGATAGGGAAGTGATAATCCTCAGTCTCTGCCTTGGGAGTACTAGCATGGTCCTTCACAGAGGACTCCACAGAGCACTATCTAGTCTAGAGACACAGGATACCCCTTCTCTTCTCTAATCTCATCTCAGAGTCCAAGGCTGTATTTCTGAGAGGTGTCAGGCTTGGATAAATTCTTGTCAAAATCGGTATAAAATAGATCACAGAGAAGAATGGCAGTTCTAGAAATTATTAAGTCATCTTAACTTGTTTTTCAGTGTCACACTGGACTGTACTCATGCCCCTGACAGAGGCTCAGTGCTGTTGTCACATGGTACCATCCCTGTTCAGGATCCTGATAATACACCCAGACTAACGTCTGGTCAGAGCTGCTAGATCCTAACTGCCAGTGAAATTGACGAGGAGAACAGTAAGACACTTAAATTGGGGATTTTTAAGTGGTAAGCTGTATACAGCCCATTTAGATTGTTCAATTTTTTGACTAATATTTTAGATGCTACATCTGTGGGTTAATTGCCAATGTTGCACTACTGAACCTGGAAGACCACCGAACACAAACCATGTACCCATGAAATCAAAAGGCACCATGGAGGTGAGGCATGGTGCACCATGCCTCGTGTACCCATGAAATCAAAAGGCACCGTGGAGGTGAGGAGGTATTGGTGAGGCAGAGAGAATCTGAGAGTTAAAGTAATTAGAGTGGGAAAAATGGGAAAGAGAGATTAAAAAAAAATTGCTCAAAATCACCAACCTGCCTTTCCCTGCAGCTTCAGAACTTTGTGGTATTTTGTACTCCACAGCAATAATGGGAAAAAAGAAAAGAGAAAGAGAAAGAGAAAGAAAAAGAATATATGAAATCTATTCAAAACACAGACNAAATAAAATAAAATAAAATAATATAAAATAAAATAAAATAAAATAAAATAAAATAAAGGGAATGTTTGAGATATGTGGAGGGGCCATCGACAATATGGACGATATTAGAAGGAAACACAAAACCCCCAAAATATAGCAGACCTGACTCTTTGGAAAGCCCGTGTCATACTTCAGGGCTAGACGACCTAAAGCTTCCTGAGAAACTGTAATTTTCTGTGCCAGACTCTCCCAGAAGGTGCATTTTTCTAG
>VZRJ01010918.1:0-78509 GCA_013397565.1 Ptilonorhynchus violaceus | reverse complement strand
AGTATGGAATATATATATATATGTCAGCAGAGGCTGACAGATCAATAACTGATACTGTCTCTGCTGGAAGGAACCTCGGAGCAGTGTTACTGCATCATGAGCTGTTCTCTCAGAGTCACAGACAATGGAGCCACGATAGAGGTAAAGGACAACAGAAACAGTAAGCAGAATAAAGCCTAGCAGAACATTTCCTGCATGTGACTGAAGCTCACACATAAGTGGAAATGCTTCTGCATGTTGCTACAATACCTCCCTTATTTTTCTTGGCATGATTGTGCCCTGGTTGGCCCCTTTTTCCACCCCCCTCAAGTCTCAGTAACATGGGAGAGATGCTTTCTGACAGACAAAAGATAATCTTACACTTGACTTCCAATATCAAGGCATTTTAACTGGCACACTTTATATTGAATAATTCATGGGTATTCAAGCTTTACTTCACTTCACAAAGAAAGTGCTTTCTCTTAGCAGCGACTAGATATGAGCAGCTAATTCATTATTTAAAGAGATTAAGTATTAGCAACTGGTATGGGCTCTTCAGAGCTCTCTTTATTCCCTTTGCTCATGTTATCCCCTGCCACTTCCCTGCCTAGTACAGATTTTAGATTGATTTTACCATATTAAAATCTTTTTTTAACAGATCTCTACCTTAAACCCTCACCATTTCCAGTGCTGCATTGTCCCACTTTAAAAATGTAAAGTAATAGGTAAAAACTACAATGTGCTGGTGAAATGCTTTAAATCCCTATGAGCTCATAGGAACATACACATATGCAATGTTTTTACTCTTGTTGTTTAAAAGAGGGCAGGTAAAATTTGGGAAAGGGTGATTTGTATTTATGACAGTCCAGATTCTCACATCCTGGACCAGGGAAAGAAGAATGGATGTTTGATTGAAACAATTCAAATTGCTCATTGTTAAACTTTGAAGAGCTGTGGTTGTGTAGATCAACTGCTTGCATCTAGGGACTTCTCTCCTTTGGGATGCAGACCCTTAAATGCTGAAATTAGGTGGGACGATTTAAACGTTAAAAGCTCTGCCATTAGATATTACTTTGCAGACAGATTCATTCCTTCGGACCTGAGAGAATTAAGATCGTTCTGTTCTAGCAAAGTTCTTATAAGCAAATTTTCCCCTAGCTTGAAATTAAAGAGACCTTTTTCCTGTGACTTGATCAGACTTTGAAGGAGCCTTTAGTCTCTCATGCATTACTTTTGCTGCAGATTTCTGGGCACCTAGTGATACACTTTGGTAACAAAAAATGCAAATTCAAGCGCAGTATAGCTGGGGAAGATTTTTCTCCTGATACTCCCAGCAAACTTGCCCAGTATATGGTCTGTGGTGTGAGTGTCACCACTTTACCCTACTGCTGTTGGGTCTTATATTTATGCTGGATTCTCTATGCCCTTGCCCATGCAGGGGTATTGCAACTAGATGGTCTTTAAGGTCCCTTCCAACCCAAACCATTCTATGAGTTTATGATTCTGTGATTCCATGCATGGCCAACTGTGCATGAACACATGGCATCAGAAATAGATCCCCGTTTGGTTTCTTCACAATGATGCCCCTGCATGTCAGGGGCAAAGGCATGCACTGACAGGCAGTACGTGTCTTCAAAGGCTGCCATGCCATGAAGATCCTCTGCAGCAATGCAATTGATGCAATTTACAGAAAATAGACTCTTTTATGTCTTTCTTCTGCCAGTGTTCTTAACATAACATAGCAGCCTTAGCAGTTGTATAGCCTTACTCCACAGAGGAAGAACACATATGTATACCTAAAAAGAAGAATCAACATGTATATACTTAGAAGCCTCAGACCAGCAAAGCATTTAAGGCCATTATCATGTCAATGTGAGCAGCCCCAGGGAAACGCTTAGCTCTTCAGATCTATAACTGAAAAGTTTTGCGTGTTTGTGTGCGTCTCTGCACAAACTGTGTCTCCTTAACAGCCAAGAGATGTCATTAGCTCACAGAGGTGAACTAACCTGAACTAGTTTTTGTCGGTGCGCAGGAAGGTATTCTGCATCTCCTGTTAGGGTCAGAACAATGATAATATAATTTAAAAATATTAGAAAGTAACCCTCCCATCAAAATGTAGGTTTCTTGCAGTTTAGTAATTTTGTTGTGAATACCATGAATCCAGGGTTCAGAGAAACAAATAATAAAACAAAGTGAAGCAATTTCCTTTCATTTCAGGCATGGGTACCTGGGGAGAGGCAGCTTGTACTCTCTTCTGTGCAGATGAGGGAGAAACAATGAGCTCTCGGCACATGTTTGGACCCAGGTTAGGTTTAGATACCCCACTCCTGCACATCGCTTATAGTGTTTTGGGATGTGTCCTGATGCTTTCACTTTCATCGCTAGAAGAGTCATGGGAAACTGAATTAAACCTATCTCATATGGACATGCTGTTTTAGCATGCAATTTCTTCCCCTTATATATGAGTATGCTCTCACTTGTACTAAATAATTTGCAGAGAAGGACAAAGCACCGTTTCTTGTCATCCCTCTCTTTGCTACTGCCTCTTACCTGGTTTCGCGCTTTTACCTGACTTCACACAACTCATTTTTTTTATCTTGTGCAAAAATATGAGTTTGAGAGTCTGGTTTATTCAAGCTTTCACTGAATTTTTAGCCAAATAGCTTGCAAATCCCAGGCTTTACAAGGAAAAAGAGCAATACCTGAGGTCACAACTAAAATTTAATTCAGACCACTTGTTTTAAGTTCCATTTTAAAAGCTCATAATTTTTTTATTGAAGGAAAATATATGTTTTCATTCCACTGTTTGGACTGAATTTAAGGAGCTTTGATATGATTCTCACAACTTAAGCCAAGCTTAATCACTGTTTTCAGCTCAAGATGGTTGCTTGCTAAATCAAAGCATTGTTACTGGAGAAAGTGCAGAGAGCACAGGACTCTTTTACCTTAAGCAAAGTCATGGGTCTGGCAAGCAAAAACATTTTCCAGAATAACTTCAGGTACAGGATTGGAACTTTATGTTGGAAATATTTTTGCTACTATCAGTACTACTTATAGCAGGAACAAAAGCAGGGTCAAGGAATGGAAATCTTTGCTTTCTTTAACCCTAAGAGCTGCCTTCCCCCAAGGGCAATAGAGAGGAAACCGTTAATGCAGAGAAATAAATCCGTAGGGTTTGCAATCGGTATATGATGTTAACATGAAGTTGCTAACTGCTTCTTCCTCTGGTGGTTCTGCTGAAACCAGTGGAACTCCTAGCGGATATAGGTATTATATCTGATTCTGACTTTAATTAAGGATGTCATATTCTGAGCTTTTTGGATAAATGCAAATGTTTGTCAACCAGATTTTGTGCCTGTTTTTGTAAAGGTCACAGAATCAGAGAATATCCTGGGTTTGATGGGGCCCACAAAAGTCCAGCTTCTGCCTCTACACGAGACAGACCCAAGAATCATACCATGTACCATCTTTCAATTATTAGAAAAAATTTCTTCACTGAAAGGGTGATCAGGCTTTGGAACAGGCTGCGTTGGAGTTGCCATTCCTAGAGGAAAAAACCTGGAGGAAAAAAAACTGTAGACCTGGTGCTTAGGGACATGGTTTAGTGGTGAACCTGGCAGTGTTAGGTTAATGGTTGGACTTGAGCACCTTAGAGGTCTTTTCCAAACTTTGTGATTCCACGATTGACAAATGAAGGCTCTTTCATTGATGCTTTCTATTTATTATCTAGGAAAACAATCAAAGTCTCGTTTGAATTCAGGGTACCCTTTTCCCAGTGCCTTTAGGGGTTTTGGTTGAGAACCATCCCTGACTGAGGAAAGCCGGTCTTGAATTCAACTCCCAAGTTACTATGTCCCTTACCTTGGGACATGAAGGGGGGGGGTATAGTACTTATCTTACACAGAACATGCCCTTTTTAACCCTTTTAAGCATAAATTACATCATGTGCTTTGCTGTGAGATTTTTCTTGCAGCAGTAATCTCTAAAATCAGTGCTAAGTATGGTGAGGATAAGGTCAACAGTAATTCTCATTCGTAGGTAAAGAAAAAAACAGGTTCCAATAAGACGTGTATAAACACTTGCATCCTTCTCTTTCATCAATCCTGTATATCAAAGTAGATTTTGACTTGGATAGACATGCAGCTCTAAAAATAGAGGGCATTCTTTTCCCTTCTAAACTGGAGGCCTGTTTTCAGAATACATCAGATTGTATATTTGTACTGAAAATAATTTTATATTTAGAAAAATAATTACTATATCATGGACTGGACAGAAGAGTGGACTCAAAAATTCTAAATCGTTCACAACCAGCTCATGTTGTTTTTGTTAGACAATACATGTAAAAAGGCAAAAGCTTTGTTCAGTGATTTAAACATATTTTGGCTTCAGATTATTGGCTTCCTTAGCTTGCTGTGTGGGTGGTCTAAAACTATGTCAAAAGATATTACATTTCCTTCAGAATTTATACACACTTCCCTTTTATAAAAGATAATTATCTCTACTAGGAAAAGGTAACCTAGCCTAATTTTGTACAGAAATAAAACACAGGGTATTGAAGATAGAACATGCATTCCACAGTCCTCAGAATCTCTCTGATCCTGTCTCTGTCACGAGCAATTTATCTTCCTAATTTATCTATTCAATATCAGGAATTTCTAAATTACATTAAACAAAGGTGATTATCTATACGATGAAATAATGCTTTCCTTTGAAAATGTCTCTCTGCTCCCTGTTCCCTGTTCTGTCCTCTAATTATTATAAGGAAGACTTAAATTACTCTTTTTTCGTATGTGGAATGATACATTTCCTTCTGTAGGAAGATTTTTGATTTTGGAGGTGTTTTCCAATAAACCTTTCTTCAGACAGCTGATCTTGTATCTGGAGAGGGCATTGAAGGCTATTCTAAATTCTAAATCCGGTGACTGAAGGGGGTTCCTGTCATCTCAAGAAAGCAGCACAGAGATGTGTGCCTGTGAGTAAACAGAATTCTCTGCAGGGTTTTTACAGTAGGGCATTCGTCTTCTCTTGATCTTCCGGGTAAAATACGCTAATCAGTTCCAACACCCTGAAAAACCATCTCTATGATACAGCTTGTCTGCCAGGCAAACCAGAAGGTTGTCCAGGACACCCTCCAACTCAGTAACATTTGCAGATTATTTTTCACTCACCAGTAAGAGCATTCCTCATGTCGCAGATCTTCCTGCTTCCCTTCCTTCGGTACTCAGCAGTGGTCCCAGCAGTGGTCCCAGCAGTGGTCAGTGGGAAACCTCCCTGAACAAGTGCATGCTCCAGCAGGGTTTTGGAAATATCTAAGTGGGCCTCATCACTGGAGGAGGGCAATTTCATTATTCTTGCGATGTCTTAGTTCAAGTCCTTGCTGTTGTGGAGGTAGGATGCTACTATTTTCCTCGTCGAACTAGGTATCAGGGATTTTTTTTCTCTCCTTCAGAAACTAGTGCACAGCCATCATCTGCTTCCTAAAACCCATTATTTCATCTAACATCTGGAACAAAGTGCTGTTAGTGAAAAGGACGCTTGAGACAATAACAACATACATGCTTCTTTAGTCTCAAGCTCAGAATGGCTATGAATGCAGTTGCTTTTTGTTTGAAAATACATTTAGGAAAACAAGGAGAAAATATGATGAAAAAAACCTTTTCCTGCCCTTTATTATACTTTATTTTATGTATGTGTATATACATGGTAAAAAAAAAATAATATATATATAAATGACAGGATCTCACTGAAGCAAAAGTGGTGATTACTTAACCACAAACTGGAGCTTGATTAGGTTAATATTAAAGGTATCCTTAATTGCTAACATACATACATACATACATAAATGATTGCTTGCTAAAATGTCTGAAATGATTAAACGGAGACTTTTATCGTAAGGTGGCTCAAGAAAATGTGACACATTAAGTGAAATACTGTATTAACAAATAACAGATAAAGAGATAAAAGTCCTAAAACAATAAACCAATTGATCCTTACAAAGAAGACATAGGGAACTCTAAACCAAATATATGGTAAGGATAACATTAAAGGAAAACTTTTGTACTAAATAATGGTTCTTAAAATTTTATGTATGCTGTACATAGTAGGTTGTGTTGTTTTTTTTTTATAGGCAAGCAAATATATTTGGCTTTGAGCAATGAGATTAAGGAGAGTTACGTAAAAGCTTACTGTTCACTTCGGGTGAATATTTTAATTGACAGATGGAAACAAGATACTTCTTCTCTTCAGTATGTGAGATTATATTAAAACAGATTATTGTTTTTCAGTCTATAAATGTAGATGTTGGGGAATGGGGAGTGCTTTTATACGTGTATGAATAAAACAACCTATGTTGTATGTGGCCTGTATGGGCCATAATGAAACTTTCCTTGCCAAATCTTGAAACTTTACTCATCAGTAAGATCAAGGAGAGTAGTGCCTGAAAAGGGAACTTAGGGAATTAGGGGATAAACCCACTGAAATTGACATCAGTAGAGCTCAGAAGGACATTTCACAATAGAAATTTTTGTAGAAAACATTTTTCTATTTTCAAGGTTTGTCTGAAAATCGAATTTATTTGAAAAAAAGGCCATGATTTTGCCTGTTTAGCTGAAATGCAATTTCCATTTGAAAACAAATGTCTCATTGAGGAAAAAAAAATATCCTTTTTAGTTTGAGGCTTTTCTTTCACTTTTGGCATGAGTGTGCTTTTTCTCTTATTTTTTTTTGCTATAAGGCAGAGGTGGGATTCAGGGGCTGGAGAGTGAAGCAAATGGGATATGGAGGAGTGGAGCAGGTGAAGGGCTATAGATGAAGGTGCAGCTTTCTTCCCAAAGCCCTCAGCCTTCCATCTGCTTATCCTTAAAACCATAAATATGGTGTGCTGGCTGATTTAATGCTTCATCCTTTTTGGGATTTGAAATGTTAATTGGTAATGACTCAAACAATTGGCCATTTGCAAAAGCAGAGGGTTCTTTGCTGGAGCCAGGCTTGCACTCCTCAAACCAAAAGGGAGGAGGAGAGGTTCTTGTGTTGTGGTGAAACCTTTGATCCACATAAGACAGAGGGGGTGAGCACCAGAGGGCCTGGATTTTGAAGGAGATAAGGGAGGAGGCTGATAAGAAGCAGACCCTGCTGAGGTGGGATAGTGCTTTTTATCATGCCAATGTCCTCCCTTATACAACTGGCTCAGTTGTAAAACTCCGCTCCTCCTCCCTCCTCCTCTGGCCCCAGGGAAGCTCACATTCACACGTAGGCCTGAGGTTAATTCATCCCTTCTGGTGGGGCACAACTGCCTCAGCTATGCTGATGAGAGAGTCAGCTGTCATGTCTTAGAAGGGGTCATAAACTCACCCAAAATACCCCCTGACTTATTTCTGAGGCCTTCCACCAAAGCACTGTACATGACCCACAGTGTTACAACAGAACCACAGTGTTGAAACAGACAGTGTAAAACTCCCCACCACAACTCCCCCTGGGGATGGTACCTGGGCATTCCACCTAAACCTAAGTTTATATTAACCCATTGAACNCATAAGACAGAGGGGGTGAGCACCAGAGGGCCTGGATTTTGAAGGAGATAAGGGAGGAGGCTGATAAGAAGCAGACCCTGCTGAGGTGGGATAGTGCTTTTTATCATGCCAATGTCCTCCCTTATACAACTGGCTCAGTTGTAAAACTCCGCTCCTCCTCCCTCCTCCTCTGGCCCCAGGGAAGCTCACATTCACACGTAGGCCTGAGGTTAATTCATCCCTTCTGGTGGGGCACAACTGCCTCAGCTATGCTGATGAGAGAGTCAGCTGTCATGTCTTAGAAGGGGTCATAAACTCACCCAAAATACCCCCTGACTTATTTCTGAGGCCTTCCACCAAAGCACTGTACATGACCCACAGTGTTACAACAGAACCACAGTGTTGAAACAGACAGTGTAAAACTCCCCACCACAACTCCCCCTGGGGATGGTACCTGGGCATTCCACCTAAACCTAAGTTTATATTAACCCATTGAACTTTGTGTTTTGTGGGCTTTCCCCAACCCACGACAGATTAAGACTGTGACTATTACCCCAACCAATGGACACTGAAATTGCAACAATTAAGTCTTATCACTGAATCCACAGGTAGTGATATATTTCCTCTGTATCTACTTTTTCTTATCCTTTCTATTTCTGCCTTTTTCTTATATATTTTCTTGAGTGATATTTTCATACTTTTATATTGCTATATTACTATAGATAAGAATAACCAAAATGGCTACGTACCTGCTTTTCATTGCAACCAAATTGTTCTAAAATAAACTCTCTGTATATGAATATATAAACACTGGTCATTCAGTGTCATTTCACTCTAATCTGCCTCAAGGGATCTATTAACAAGAACCTCTGCTACCTCACCTTCGGGGGAGTTGCAACATATGGTTGGGCCAGCCCTGCTGGGTGGGCTGCAGGTCCTGCAGCAGTAGCTCCCAAATGTCTTTGTCCACGGAGGAAGATGGCTTTCCCTGGTGGACCACTGAGAGAAGCAATGAAGGCTTGTTTTTGAATGTGGGCACTGAGTCCTTGGAAAGGAACTTTAGGAAAAGAGAATAGAAATTAATAGAAATGAATTTATGCATGAACTCTCACATCAATAATGAGTACTTTGCAGTTGTTCTGCACAGGATAGATATATAGGAAATAGAAGACTTCATCCACTACCAACATTGGTGTTCAGAAAAGCCATGTATTGTTACATATATTGTTTAAATTTAAAATTCTGTTTTGCCATCACTGTAAATACATAGATGTCTATTCACATACACATATACCTGTTCATCAGTCTTCATGACACACGTATTAACAAACAAATATCTTCTAAATAATTTTTCACGATTCAAGTAAGACAATTTCTATTCCTGGAATTCAAAGTAAATATCAGTTTCTTGTCTTTTGTTTGTGGGGTTTTTTTTCCCTCTCTCTAGTTTAATATCTGTATTAGAAAGTGATAGATACGTAAAGAAATAAAACTCCCATTGAGACATTGTACATGGAGGTATCTAGAAACAGTGTGATCTAAACAAAATTTCCATTTATTTTTCCTCTCTGTGTAGATAAATTAAGGACCAGACAACTCTGCTCTGTTGCTGCTTATTTTGACCCATCTAGAATTTATCTTCTTAAAAATTTCCTTTACTTTTTAGTATTTCAGCTACTGCCCTCTCATTTAAATTTCAAATGCCAATTGATCCTCCAGTTTTTCAGTGACTGCTTTATTTTTTCCAGACAACCTTTGTTTCCATGTGTGCCAGATGTCTGCTTTTCTAGCGTGTCACTTTACATCTTTCTTCTCTAGTGCTCCCTCCACAGCTCCCTCCATGTTTCATGCATCTCGCTCCCTGTGTGCCCGTGCCACATTTTGATATCTTGCTCAGTGTTTTTGTGAACTTAAATAAACCCATTTTCAGTGTCAGAACTTCTCCCATGGTGTGGCTGTGGTCCAGAGCTTGCCTTTGGATGTGTATGCCTTCAGGTCCCTGTGTTGTCAACAGGAACTTCACTTGCATCTTTAAGCCACACTTTTATTGTGAGAATTCATTTGGGGAAAAATCTAGTTCTACATACACTTTGCCACTATCTGTGTCCAATAATCTATAATATGGCATTTGTATTTTCTGGAGAAGTATATTAACAGATGCCCACATATTTTATTTGCAGCCTAACAGAGTTGAATATTAAGTAAAGGCACTTCTCATGTCCACATAGAGAATCTTTTCTTCAGGTGGAGCACACAAAGCAGTGATTTGATTTTTTAGTGCATGAGGCTTCACTTATCTGGACTGGTTCTATTTGCATAAAAGATAAGACTCAGAGGATACGAGGGGTTGGATTTGAGCACTATAGATTTATGTTGTACATTTCTTATGGTAATTCCAGAACTCAAACATAACATTGGGATTTTTGGTTCAAGGGGTAAGATTTCAAGACTTGAAATGTAGTTTCCACCACAAGGAAACCCAACCTAACCCAACCCAACCAACAAAAACCTCCATGTGAATTAAGAAAGAGAAAGAAGGTATTTCTTGGTCTAAAAATCTGTTTTGGCATGTAGTATAAACAAATAATATGGAAATTCCAAGTTCATGAATCTGAGTTTGTGTTTATGGGACACTGTGCAAAGGTGACCTCTTCCCTAGGCCAAACACATAACTGTTTCTGACATCTTCCCTGGTTTGCTTTCCTCTCACAACCAATAGCTGTTCCTCAGTCTATTGTGTTTGCTGTCAGTCTCCATTGAACTCTTGAACCTGTATGACTTCACCCTACCATGAACACAACACCTCTGGCAGGACCTCCCCAGTGTGGGGCAGCCACTACATAGGGCAACTTTCTCACTCCTGCCATTTGTGCTCAAATGAAAAGTTCTCACTGATATTACCTTTACACATCTCAATCACCTCCCAGCTATAAAAAGCATTTTTTCTGCCTTTGTGAGATACTTTCATGTGATTTGAGATCCCACAAAGCAAATGGAGAAATCAGTAATAACCTCTCACTGAGACAAAGTTCTCAACAGTCTGGGCCAGAGTTCACATTATTGTCAAGGAAAGGAGACTAGAAGAAAAACACGTTCACATTCAGACATGATACAAAAGGCCTTTTAGAATTAAATCATTACGCTAGCCACATTTGAAAGTCAAAAATTGCATCTTTGAGGCTCTTGTAGCTGATGGTACAAAAAATAATGAAGTTGTAGATGCCAATATTAAGAGATTTTCACAATTTGGAAGTTTGAGTAACGTAAACCAAACAGTGTAGATATCCTGGCCTGGACAAGGTACATAACGTAATATGCAAGAATATCTCTAGAGCTGTATTTTGTGTTTTGGACAAGTGCCAGAGAGATTTTTAAATTATCTGAGTTTTGCCTCCTCATTTCCTTTCTTTACAACATACAGTATATGCCTGTGCTTTTTGATCTTTAAGCAACAAAAACAATATGAAAAATACCACAGGGGCACNCTCTGGCTGTTTTCTGGTGGCTCTGGATTGACGAGTACAGTGAACAGCTCTAGGAGGTTTGCAAGCTATTTAAGAGGAAGCTACTCTCTGCATTTACGCTCCACTGAAAAAAAAATAACATCTGGGACTGTTATAGTTCAATGGGATTTTTCTCTCACACATGAACCACGTCTTTCTTATATTATTTATATATGAGATACGCGTACAACCACACACAGAGAGGCCTACATATATCACATGCATACCCTGTTGAGGAGCATCAGAGGAACAGATTGTAGGCATGGCTACCTGAAACTTGTCTGATTAAATTCACGATCTTCCCAGAAACCCAGCTTTTCTTATCACCTTTTCTCACTATGAGTAAAATACAATTGTCACCAAGACTACATTAATAAGATCACAATGTGAGGCACTTGAAAATGAGGAAATACCATAAAAAAGGTGCCCAAGCCTTATTATTCAGTTTTAAATTGTATGATCACATCCTAGTTTTTTCAAAGATGACTGTCTCATTTAGTGATTGGAATGGCTGCTGATTAATAATGAGTTATCTGATATTTTGTTTTCTTTCTTCAATGTGTCAGCCTTTGCTTTGTTTAAAGCTTTCCTGTAAAGCCATCGTGATTTATTTCTTAACATTTTCTTGTGTGGATCTCATCACCGCTTCATGAAAAAGAGGTATAAAAAGCTGTAACTAATAATCCCACATAAACACACACTAAAAAAAAGAGATGCCCAGGCAGATATGCTATTTTCTGTTGTTTTAGTTCCTTCAGTTTTAAACAGCAGTTCAAACAGCTTTCACAGAATTCCTTTGTGTTTCCTTTCTGGTCCTGTGAACTGTAAAATAGGCTTGTGATTTTATATAAATTTGGATACACTTTCCCAGAAACAACGAAGTCATGCACATGATTACAATGCCAACCTTTGTCAAGTTTCAATAATGTTCCTTAGAAGCTGACAAATTCAAACTGTTCAGAGAAAACACCATTGTGATTTCTTTGATAGAAAATGAAACAAAATAAGGCATTTTTTTTCATTAACCCAATCTCAGATATGGCTAATGACATATTCTGAAATATTCCCAAATTCCAACATAAGATTTAGAAGAGTTTCACTCAGATTATTAAATTTTTAAAGATTATAAACAGTGAAACTGACAGCTTGACAGTGGAAAATGTCAGTAAACCAAAATAGATCATCACTGTAGAAAAGGTGGTTCTACAGTCAACCTGCAAAACCAAAAATTAGCCCTTACAGGAACTTAATGTTTTAGAGCACAAAGTGATTTGGTCATTTGCAACCTTAGAGTTTTCCCTGTGCTCACTCCTGTGCTCTTACTCAGCTGTTGTAATTCACATGGCTGAGAAAAGGCAGAACTTGACTCCAATTTTTGTGGCACATCTGTGTTTTATTACATACTTTATGAGTCTACACTCAGAGATGCACTGCATCAAAAGATTAATGGTTATGGTTTTAAGATTGCATACACTGAATTATTTTGTTCCGTAGTGCTGGTACAGCATCTATGTCTGGCCTCCTCAGACTTTGCTTGCATCTCTTGGGAGTATTTCATAATTTAAAAATAAAATAAAAAACAAGCACAAAAGAGAATCAATACTCTATATGTTCCTGAGTCCTTATCTATATTGTGCTATGTCTCTAATTGTAACAAACTAGGAAAGAGTAAGGATTATTGATTGTCAAATAGGATTCCTCTTGCAGATTTTACTTCCACAGCTTCCTGAGTCTAAACCCCAGATTAAGTGAACAGTGTAGGATAAATTTTCTTGATCAAATTAACCTATCAGACTTTGCTTTTAAGTAGGTTTTTAATGGTAGAGTGGCAAATAGGTTACACTTAACATGGAATATCTGTGTCATACAATAAACAAGTGTTTCAACTTTTGAGAAGATTAAGGGTGGTGCTTTGATTCTAGATAGAAAAATATAAATGTGAAAATGTTGTTTCACAGTGAAACTGTGGATCAAGATTTTATTTCTTGGGAAAAAAAGAAAGAAAAAGAGCAAGGATGGTTGCATTTACACACACACACACAAAAATTTTATTTTTTCACATGAGGTTCTTGTGTCATATAAACACATATGGTGGTGTCCTTCAGTGGTTTTCAGAGCCATAGAGCCTTTCAATTACTTCGGGGTGAATGTAAGCTGTAGTTCTCAAGAGGCATTTTAGCCTTAAAGAGCTCTGT
This sequence comes from Ptilonorhynchus violaceus, assembly GCA_013397565.1. Lineage (NCBI taxonomy): Eukaryota > Metazoa > Chordata > Aves > Passeriformes > Ptilonorhynchidae > Ptilonorhynchus > Ptilonorhynchus violaceus. The sequence continues at coordinate 65,324 of VZRJ01010918.1, read as the reverse complement.
TTCAATCAGTGAATAAAATACAGTTAAGGCATAGATGATAAGTCATTGTGGCTTAAAAGAAGTTAATGTCTAGATACTGAAATCACTGTGGGTATTACTTGTGGTATAAATTAAAGACCCCAAACACCTAATTGTACTATATTAATAGGATTTCATGCCATTCATTGGACTAAATGATTGAACCTAGAAGAACAAGACACTGTCAGTTTAGCTGAGTTTTTCAGAATGTTTTTTATTCTAAGGTCTGAAACTCAGTCACCACATTTTAAATAACAAAATGAAGAAAATTTGCAGTTCATATGTACATGTCAGTGTTAGTGACTCTGGGAGGTGACTTTTGACACTCACCTACCTCCAAAATTACTATTTTCATGCATCTCCATCCTGGAGTCTCTTTCCTTCCGGGTATTGAATATACACAGGATACAATTAACAAAGTATTTTGTGGCAGTTTCTCAGGGGAAAGGCATGTCTGCTGAGGAATAGAGTTATTGAATTTACTGACATAAATGAAATGAAGTCAAGTACTACAATATGTAAGGAGAAAACCATAGATAATTTCTCCATAAATAAAATCTCCATCCAATTTCCCATGTTCCCTAATTTCTTATATTTTTTAATACTTCCTGTTCCAAGCCTCATCCTAATAAGCCCTGCCATGTATACTGGTTTCTTAACTTAAAGTGCTCCGAATTATTTTTACAGAGTGTCATGCTCACTTGACATCATAGAGAAAGCCCTTTTTTTTCCAGGCAAAATGATACCTTGTTATATTCACTTGTTTTTGTGTGACCATTGCTGTTGTATTGACCATAATTTGCAAGACAGACACCTCAGAAAATTCATGTTGAGGCTTGAGGGGGACATTTGATGTGTGATGGAAGAAGACATGGGGATGGTGGTAAGTGAATGCCCTCTGTGGAGCTCAAATTTCTGCTCACCACACATTAGCAGACTAATTTCTCATTGCATTTACTAAAGCAGTGCAAATTTTGAGCTCAACAGAAGCACCCTACCTGAGGGACAGATGAAATGTCACCCAGAGCACTGTGCTGTGGTACCTCCAGTACTCTCACACCACAAAGTGTCCCATCCACATCCCTTCCTATTGCTAATGAGAGCGTGTCCTGACCCATTGTGTCCTGCTTGCTGAGAAGTGATGCTCTCATGGGGACCATTCACTTCAGAGTTGGACTCGATGATCCTTGTGGGTCCCTTCCAACTCAGAATATTCTGTGATTCTGTGACTGATTTTCCTATTTCTCTATCTCTTGTGTGACCTTTTGCTTGGGAGACACTAGCTCAATCCCTGACTCTGTCAGAACTCAGCTGCGAGACCTGAGGAGTTGTGCTTTAACATCTGATCTCTAAAATAGCGATAACAGTATTTTCCTCCCTCAGAGGAGTTCAGTGATGATAAATCCATGAAAGACTTCAGAGGTTTTCTGGTACTACAGAAGTGGATAAGTTTCAAAAATAGATTAAGAAATGAGTGGATTTTTTTTGTATAAGCTCCATAATAGTGAAGCATTCAAACCTAAAACTTCAGAATCTCATCTTTCCTTCAGAAAATCAAAATAAAGTAATAACACATTTTGCCTCTAATAAAACATCACTTTTCTCTACTTTAATTCCATTCTCCTTTCTTTTCCTGATGTATACTATAACATGATATGGAAAGAAGATATAGAACCCCAATAATTTCAAATAGGAATGTAATCTTTTTACAGGAAGCCTTGATTTATAAAGCCAACTCCCTGAGGTACAGACAGGTTTATCATTCTGCTATAAATGTCTGAATGCATAATGGAATGCAGACTCTAATTTCTATAATGTGTTTGGATGATGCATTACTCATTGAGAACTGCAGTGAAGCCGAAGAAGAAATCTCAAACCAATTCTTCTGAAATTTTGGTCTTCTAATGCATTATTAAGGATTTCAGATAACAGGCAAAAAATGCTGCACAAACTTTGAAGTCTGAAGAGGGTTCGTAAGTTAATATTTGGCTGTGATTTAATCTGTAGTAATAAAGTTGCCTTTGCCTTCAGGCAGTTACGAGTACCAACAGAAATGTACACCCCCAATGACTGACACTGGAGTCAGCTTTTCATGATAAATAGGAATTATTTATAATTACGATATTGTTATGTTTGACTTACAATGTACATAGACACTAGCCAGGTCTAACAGAAAGATAACAAAGGTTTGGTATGATACTTAATTGAATGCACACTTTGGAGGCTCTATTTTCCCACTGAAATGATTTGTACAAATAAATCTTAATTATGACTGGATTTTCACCCAGTATTAGAAATCCATCCAGATAGCTTCTTTCTTCTATTTTCTTTCCTTTCTTTCTTTTCAAATGCTGAATTGTTTCAGCTATTTCAAACAAAAGAAAGTAACTGGTTTTAATTAAAGCACAGCTAGGATATAAAATGGGTAAGTCTTATAAAAGTGCCTGGGAAAGACTATTGCTATGTATAGACACTATTCCTTTGTTTCCAGCTCTTCTGATATTATCACAAGAGTGGTCATATTTGATGTTTTTCTTGAAAACTAAAGTTCTGCATATCATTTAGTATTTTAACAACCTCAGTTTTCCTTAAAAACAACAAAAAAAGTGGTACTAATATTAGATGAGGAAAATTTGAAAATTTGATCTCATGTGTGCATTAAAAGACGACAGAGGCAGAAGACAGTGGAGAGAAAACAGCACTCAATTTTTTTTTTTCAAATATCATTATTTTGAGGCTATCTCCTGATTTATGGGGTCGCATTCATGACTTTGGAATGTCTGGGTTTGGCCATACTGCCTACATCATACAATTTTAAATGATCTCAGTATCCATGAGTAGGTCACCACCTTTCAGTCCTCTGCTGTTCTTAAAACAAGAAATTAACAACAGCAAAACCAAAGATTTTAAAATAAATTCTCTTGCTTTAAGAAAAATCAAATCCTCCAGGCAAGTCTCATTGTGATAGGGAAAATATTGTCTTTATGTAGGCAAGAGGGTCTTGAATACACTTGGCAGTTGTTGAGTGGCGTGTAAGGACTGCAGCCATGGTGTGGGAGTTGGAGTAGTATGGACAGAGTAGCACTGTCCTGAGAGAAACAGTTCTTCTTTCGACCACTGCAAAATACCCCAGTTGCAGACCAGATTTGACACAAGGGTCGTGCTTGGCCTTCTTAAATAACAGTTAAAAAAAAAATCACATACTCCATCACACAATACAATGTCCATATATTGTTGTCTCTTGGAAGCAACTTTTTAATTAGCAAGGGTCTGGTGTAGGCAGGAGGACTGAGACTGCAAGATGTTTCTTTCTTTGCTTCCTTCTGTACCCCACCCTCCTGTTCTCCTGTACCGTACCCCTGGCAACTGACTAAAGATGATTGACAACACAGTTGACAGCTCTACCCTGAAAGTCAAACTGATATAAATCTGAAATAAGTCTAATGTCCATTGGTTTAGAGGTCTGCATTTGGAAACACTTAGAAATGAAGTGTAACTGCAACTGTCCTCTCTATTAATTTTACTATTATTCTGGTTTATTGTAAAGAATTAGCTGGGCACTTAGACGTGAGGCACTATTTAATTCTTATGTGCTGTCCCTTAAAATATCATTGCTTGCCCACCTGACTCACACCTGACATCAATGGAAGATCTGCCTAGAGAAAAAGAGAAAGCTATGTTGCAACCCAGAAAGATCAGAGCTCTCTTGACCATTATTGTGCAAGGAGATTTCCTTGTACATTCATGTGGAAATATTTTGGTATTGCTAGCGACAGGAGGAGGAAGGAGGAAGAAGAAAAAAAGAAAAAGAAAAAAGAAAAGAGAGAAAAAAGAAGAAAAAGAAAAGTAAAAGCTGTAAGAAAAAATAAAACCAACAGTGATCTTCCTTCTTGAGCTAGCATTTGTGGTTATAGAGCATTTAAAAGTTAAGTTAAAACAGGGAATTGTGGAACTGCATTTCCAGACTTAGACTAAGTGATTTGCTAATATATTAGTCCAGAAGATTTTGTGAAAGCCATTCCTGTTGCTGTGATGTCATAAAAAACCTTTGAACCTAGGAAACGCTCCATAATTTGGAAAAAAGAAAAGGACAATTAATAGGTCTGGGAGAGCGGGGTGAACAACTCAGGCCCTCCATGGTGCTGAACAAACTCCGAGATCATCACCTTTGTCTCGTGCTCAGATAGAAGTGGGTAATAGGCTGGCCTCACAAACCAGAAAATGTTTGCTTTAACCCATAAGTCCAAGAGATCGCCCTAACCATTGCCACATATGGTTACCACAAATACATCTTCATAAAGAAGTTTACTTCTAGAAAGTGCTCAAATATTATTTACTTTGAGATATGGCCATATATATTGTATTATCTCTTCCTTTAAAATTAGACATCAACTTAAGTTTGCTTCTTTTTTAAATTTTGTTTCTGTCCTGGAGTGATTTACTATGACAATTTATTCCATGATCCTCCGCTTACGCCCAAAAAATTGTTATTTTTTCTCATTCTACATACCCTTTTTTCCCCGCTTTCCTGGCTTGAGAGTATCACATGACCCTGGCCAACATCCTTCCAGGTTTGGGGGGACGGAAATGGTGCTTGCTCCCTTCTGGTGTGGGGGACCGGGAGGTCAGTTGCAGTCTTTCCGTGTCGGGGGAGGCTGGGAGTTTACTCCTGCTCTTCCGGATGGGGAGGCAGGAAGTCCCGCCTCTTCTTCCGGTTCTGGGGATCGGAGTTTATTTGTGGGAGCTGCGTTGGAGAGAGGAGCGGAGTTGTTTTGGTGTTCTGCTGTGCTCTGCCATGGTGGGTGCCACCAGAGAGAGAGTGTCGGGGCTCCTCGCGCCAGAGACCGGCGCTACTGCAAACTGAATTGAGCAGATGGCTTCTCCAGAACCGGTGGAAGAGACGGATCGCCAAAAGGGGAGCAGCTGAGCCCAGTCCCAAGCCCTGGGAAGCCGAGCTGGGGAGGGGAGGCACACAGAAGGCTCCAATCCAGGTGTTTTCGCTTTTGCCTGCTGTAATTGCCCTTGGGAGGGAAAAAAAATCAACACCAGGTAGTTACTGGAAGTTTGTCTCTACTGCCGGACTGCTCCGTGGGGGCGGAGGGGTCTTCTACCTCCTCCACGTGGAGGGCTGCCATCTTTGGAGCACGTTCTGGGAGAGGAGCATTTCTCCTACACTACTTCCACACTCTGGACACTTTTTTGGGGGCTTTTGTTTCTGTGTGTGCGTAGGTGGATTCCAACGGTTTGGTGCTTAACAGGTGTTTTAATTTTGTTTTCCCCTGCCTGGTGGGCAGGTATTCTGTTTGTTAATAAACTGTTTAATTTTTTTTCACTTTTGTCTATTGGTATTCATTTCCTGTTGGCGCAAAGCGAGTTTTTTGGAATCCTTTTGAGAGAAAAACTCAATCCAAGGAGTCTCACTTCTAAATTTGTCTTAAAATCGAGAAAATTTCATATTTGTGTCACTGTTGTTTTAACATTATAGAACTTTGCACATCACATGCCTGTATTACCTGTTTTCTGTTTCATGGAAACTGTGGTTACACTGAACTCTACAGAAATTCTGCTATTCTAGGATAGTAAAGGTTCACATTTTCAACAGAACAAACTCGAAGCTTTCAGCTGTTAGCCTCTCTTCAGCTTTCAGCTTTTTAATCTCATTACTGAAAGAAAATTAAAGTTTGATGTTGCAACAAGGGGTGCTGGACTATAGCTAAGTGCTGTTCCCTTGGCTTGCAGATGATGTGTATTTGTTTCGTATTTCAAAAGGAAAAAATCACCATTTTCCGTATGAAGGTAATGCTCTTTAAGACTAAGGTCTGTTAGTTCTAAACTGATTGTTACTGGGTTTTGAGCATACATTTTCTCTTAATTGAAACCGGTCTTTCTTGTCTTGAATGATGGAATGCTTAATCTAAGACAGGAGTGAGGCTCTTCTCTACCTCATCCATACTTTACCTCATCCTCCACCTTACCCTTTCCTCCTGCTCACACTGTGTAGGTCCTTGCAAGTGGAGCAGGGCAAGAAAAAGCATACCCATCGCTGATGTGCCCACTCTCAAATGGTTGTCATCAAGGGATGTCTCCTGTTTGGACCTTTGGTGGTGAAGTAGCATCCTTGTGCTCAAAGCCAAAAATTACCTCTGATTTGAGTGTGGTCTGGGTTGCAACTCATTGAATGACCCCAATAACAGCATCCATGCCTACTCTGCTGAGCAAACCCTTAAATGTAAAGAAAAAGAAGCAAAACCAAGTCCGTGTAGTCTGTTTATATAGCCCTAGAGATTCAGATAAAGAAAAACAAACATAACCTTTTCAGCTGTTCCTCACAAGGGAAAAAGAAAATGAAACATTTGATTATAATTGTTTTAATGAGCTTTGATTCAAAATGAAGTCATAATGGTCTGGTTAAAAAATATTCTGTTAATGAGCTTATATTCCTATCAAAGTGTGCAAGATGCAAAATTCTCTGAGGATAAAATTAAATAGCAAGCAATATTTATTTGCTGATTATTAAAATCCTACTTATTACTTGAAAAAAAATAGTATTAGTAATAGTAGTAACAGTAATAGTGGTGGCAGTGAGATTGGTAGAAGTACAGTAATTATAATCTAACCAGATGGTCTATCTTAGGTTGCACCTTGAAGTTAGAAAAAATACCTACTCCTGCAGGTCTGAAAGCTGATCTTAGCCATGCAAAACTCGGACTTCACTGGAGGCCACCTCAAAATATTATAATTGGTTTTCCCTCGATTTCCTTCTCATTTTAAACTGCTATTTTTTAGAAAGATAAAGAGGATACCTAGGATACCATCAATTGCAAAAAAAGAAGAAAAAAATAGAAATAAAAGGAGACATGGAATGTGCTAACTAGGGGAAGCAGTGTGTACGGCCAGTGAACAGCATTAGCTCTGATTACTGCACTGTTACAAGAAAGCGTTCCTGTGTACATTACATTTTAGGGCATTACACAGTCTGCAGTGTAGTTTTCCGTGTCACGTACTCCAGTCAGTAACCAAGCTGCCTCCATGAATGTTTTCTTGTTCATGTGCTGCAGGGGCTAATAGGATAATATGTGAGAATGCAGGAATATATTTCATTCTGACTCAGAATATTTTTATTCTGATTCAAATCTAATTCCTTTTAAATCTGAATACACATCCCTCCCTTAGATTTCCATGTCAAGATATTTCTGTGCATTGCCTTGTGCAGCACATTACCTCTTCAGAGCAACCACTTATTCTCATGTCGGTTGATTTGCCTAATCAGGCTCTGGTTAAACAATGCTACTTGTCTCATGTAAAGAGACAGCTACAATCTGTTGTGTTTGTAGTTTCTGTTTCAAAAGGAAAACAAAAAACCAACATTAGCAGAATGGATTTCAAGACCAACTCTTAATTACATTAAAAAATAAAATTTAATTAGTGCAATGCGAGAAGAAAGCAAAATTATGTGCAGGGCTCTATGAACACAGCAATGTTACGGAGGTATTAGCTGTAAACACACAAGCGTGGTTGGATTACACAGATAGAGGAAACCTAGAAAACCTTAAGTAATGGCAAAAAGTATTAAATTGACTGAGTTTCATCAGATCCTGAATCCCCATGGTTAAGAAGAGGTTACCATGTTACAAATGTGGGTCTGTTGTTTTGTTGTTTTTTTCCCTTAAATTTCTTTTCAGAGACATATTTCTTTAATGATATATGCACATAAATTAAAAATGAGAGTTACCTAGAGCAAGGAAAGTGATGCTGGAGCTTAGGGCTGAGATATGACCATCTTTGTTCCAGGCTTTCTGCTGAAGAGACAACACATTTGCAGGAGAGCTTTCTGACAACCTGCTGGGCTTGACTCTTCCTTAATTATTGTCTTTTGCAGTGTCTGTTCCTGTTTGTTCCTTGGCACAGAGGAACTTTGAGTTGTTTTTTTTTTTACTTTTTGTGTGTGCCTCCATGTCACCTTCACCTTTTTCTTCTTCTCCCCACCCCAGAAGATATTGTCAGTACTATTTCTGCCTCCAGCTTTAACCATAATTTAAAATAAAGAACAAGCTGCTCCTGGAGTGATAATTCTACTTAGGAATGGATAGACTCTCACAAGCTTAAATCCTGAAAGGTACACGAAATGGTCTGCTTTAAACCACACGTTGCCATGGTTACATCCTTCTGTGGCTCAGATGAGGATGGGGGCCAATTATCAAGTTTTGTTTGCTTGATTTTAAGTAGTTTGTTACCTGGATACTCAATAAATAAGAAATCTGAAAAAAGACTTGTTTGCTTCTCTCTTAACTGAGGGAAAGAGAAAACGGTCATACCTTAGTGTTAAAAAATCCAACAAAATTCAGATTCTTAGCTACAAGGTGAAAGTACTTCTGAACTGTTTGCTTTAGGGAGGCTTGGGGACAGGCCTGAAAATAGGTTTTGCATGAGCATCGTAACATGAATTGTGGAGAAAGCAATTGATCACATCTTATAACTGTAAATCATGGGCAGGTGGAGAGAGGATTAAATGACCCTGATTTTCTTCATTATTTACACAATAAGAGTGTTTTTCTGTGGGGACCACTTCGTTATCTAATTAATGGAAGAAAAGATCCTTTCTGCTGGGTTGAGGCACAACGATGTTTAACTGGTGTGATTCCTACTCCTGCTTTTAAAGACATCCCGAGCATAGTACCCTGTTCCTGTGCTTAACCAGAAACTTTGGTAACAAGATGAAGATGGAAGAGTGAAATTGTGTGGGGAAAGCAAGGGAAAAGAGCACAAAGTTAAAAGTACTATCCTGTCAGTGTCCCTAATAGTTTATGTGGGCAATGACAGAACAGTATTTTAATTTTTATCTGGATTCCTTTCTACTCATTTATTCCATCTCCTGCTTGTTATTGAAGTTTCAGATTGAACTTAAAGATATGAATGTATTGCCATAATAAATTTATAAGAGGATATTTAAAGTGCAAAGATTTGAATGACACAAATGAACTCAGTGTAGCAGAGCTGAAGAAAGGATTTGCAGAGATATGCCACAGCAGTCAGAAACGACTGCTAGAATCTCCTTAATTAAAAAAAAATACAAACAACAAAACAACCTGGAATGCAATGAGCACAGAAGGTGTTTCATATAAATTTAGGCTTAACTTTAAATTATTGATACTATTTTATGTAATGTTTAAAAAGGTTAAGAACAACTAGTTTAAAGAAGATTATTGAAATGTAAGCTAGCTATTTGGAACACGGCAAAACTAAGATGTTAAAAAAGGGTGCATATTTATAAAATGCACCTAAAATTTGAGTTGTTTTTCCTTCATCTCTATTTCACCAGTTATTTCCCCAAATGGCATGAAAAATTATGTTTAGACTGCATGGCCTTCAGATTTGCTATTGTTTTTTCCTAGTGAATAGGACACATCTGTCTTAACAAAGCAGGAATCTGACACTTTAAGGCAAAATCCTTTGCTTCTTCCTTTCTCAGATGAAAGATGGTCCTGTTTATGAATAACTAGTTTGCAATTTGCTTAAATTACAAAGGAGAATTGAAGAACATGATTTTTCTTTGCAAATTGAATGAAATTGATAACCACCAGGAAGGCTAGTAGTACAAAGCAAAACTCTACATACACCAGGCAAACGAGTGAAAAAGTGATAAAAAATGTATGTGAGTGGTAGGATTTTGCAATTGTTACTTTTGTTCTATAATCCTGATTGGCAATTTATTATAAAAAGAAAAAAAGTAAAAAAAGATTACCTGTCCTAGCCCTGTAATCTTCCTTTTAGATGTGTAAAAAATGCCTGAGACAGAAAATATGTTGAAAAGTTGCAATTTGTGACAGTTCATGGAAGTTTGGAAGCAGACTATGGCACAAGAGCCTGGCTAAGACATTTAGGGAGGGTGAGAAGAAAAGGAAGCTTCTGGCGAAGGGGTAGGGAAAGGGTTCCTGAAGGGAAGACATAGGTTCTCAGGGAAGGGAAATAGCCTCACCAAACTTAAAGATACATCAAGTGTGTGATTACTTTAGGGAAACCTTATAGGTGTAGCTCTATGAGGTGCAGCTCTCTGAGAAATAAATTTTCCAAAAGGGCTAAGTCTTTCCCACCTTGAATTTCAGCTGCCTTGTGGAGCAGAGAGGTGTCTCCTCACTGCTGCATGTCCCAACAGCATCCATCTGAGCAAGTCTGCTGCAGAAAGAAATGCTAATTTTTTCTCTTGGGAAACAATGACAGAGACACTCAAAACCAGTTGACGAAGCACTGAGAAAGCAATGGGAAGAGGAAAGGAATAGCTCTTCAAGAAGCATGACGCACGAGCAGACACACAGGATGGACAGAAGAGCTCTTGAGCAGTGTGTGGTGTCTGGATGAGTGAGAGCACCGTGGGTGATGACCATTTCTGGCTGGCTGAGCTGATATTATGAGCCTTCCAGCTTTGTGACAGCTCTGGAAGGATAAGCAAGCTATGTTTTTGGGAGACTGGGGAAGGCATTAGAGAACAAAATGGCGACAGAATGATAAAAGGGATTGCATTTTGGTGGGATGTTTAAATCGTCAGTGGGAAGGCAAAATATAATACCTATGGATTATTACCTATTATATATATAAATATAATATCTATGGACATACCTAGAGATTTACATCTGTCTAGATACACACATACTCAAGTAACTTGAGTGGATGGCTGAGACTGGGAACCATCAGCACGATTATTTAATAAATTGGTTCTTCCTGCTATCTCAGTGTGGACTTTTTCCTAGTAAAAGATTTCATTGTTTTTCTCAGCTTTGCTTGCATGTGATCTGCTTTTTGAAGAGGAGATATAAGAAGCATATATGTTCAAATGCTACAGCTGTAGGAAGAGAAACAAGTAAGAATCTTTCTTTCAGTTATGTGGCCATTTTTTGTGCTGAATGTTCAATTGCCCTTAGCCAGACATTCTTATCGTGGGGTAAAGTACGATTTTAATGTGAATACTGCCCTGCAGCTATAACAATACTGGTGGTTTTCACGCCACTGCTCTGCAAATAAACATAGAGATTATATTAGGATTTATATAGTTAATATTAGTCTTTTTGCAAGGGACAAATATCTATACTTTTTTTTGTTCATGAAATCAGTTGCAAAACTCTTTTGGGGTCAGATTTTTTGCTTAGCATGCACAGATTTGTTTTTAGGATTTGAGCTATCCTGTAGACAATGAAATCACAGAGCAAAGAGTAAGGAGAGCAAAAAAATATAACAAAAAGGGGAGCCACAGGTGTGGCTAGACACTCCATATCCAGATGACCCCCTTGTGCCAGCCTAGCTTTTACAAAGTGGAAATACGCAGCTCACTCTTTCACTTAATAACAAACAAACAAGCAGAAAAAACCATGCTGCCTGGTCAGGTGTTTGGCTTTGCAAGGAGAGGCACTTGCGGACATGAGTTATTTTTGCAAAGAAGGAAGAGCGAGTGTTTGCAGGTCCTCAAGCATCAGGAAGTTTGTCCATCCTCCTGCCTAAGTCCACTGGGTGGTGATGAACAGCCACTGTGAGTTAAAGAGGAAAGGGGGAGACACCAAAATCTTAACAAGAGCTTGTGTCTTGGGGCTCGCCTGGACAGGAAAGGGAAGAAACCAAGCGGGAAAAAAATGCTTCAGCCATGGAGACTGCCGCCAGGATCCAGCAGCTGTCTCTGGGCTTTTCAAGGTTGTAGAGCAATTGCAGTGCATTCCTGGGGATTGCTGTGCTGGGCTGCGGGCAGGAGCCTCATGCCTAAATATTTTCTGTGGCTTGGCTGTTTCTTAGCTTATAGAATTTATTCAGATCCTTGGCTTGCTCTGAATTAGCTTTACCTTTAAAGCTGGCTTGAACAGCGTCAGTGGAGAAAACCAGATGTAGCTTGTAATGGCATAAGAAGTCCAGGAACTCTGCAAATATGTAATTTTCTTGAAAAAACAAACAAAATCTGTTTTTCATAAAACTAATTTTAGAAAAGACTATTTACATTTTAAAAAAAGTATTCATTTTCAGGGATATGATTGACATGTGATGGGCCAAATTGACCCCTGGGGTAATATAATTTGAACTGGTTGTGTTTGTACCATGGCTTAATTTAACCTAGAATGTATCATAGCTGGATGTGTATGGTAATCATACTGCTCTTAAGGAAAAGGATGTGGCAATCATATACACATGTAATTCTTTTTCATTTCTATCATTATCTCCTGTATATTATGCTTGCACATATATCAAGCTGTTAGTTGACTGATGATGTTAACAAAAATGTGGTTAGATTTTATGTCTACTAATCATACTCAGGTTTAAGCTCTAAAAATTAAAATGGAAGCCTAGGCAACCTGGCTTTCCCATTTTGATATAAGGGCTGCCTGATTGCTTAGGAACATTGCTAGATCTAGTTCCTCACTGATTAAGACACCCACTACACACAATATAGGCAGTTTTACATGAATTGGGCCATATTTATGTTCTTACCCATTCACTTGGGACTAAGAAACACACCAGCATTCCTTGCAGCTCTGGTCAGTGATAGACTCTTCAAGGCTTATTGAGAGTTAGTTTCCTATTTCACTATGCAGTTAATCACTGCAGTTAATCTATAGTGATTTTGTTTGCTGCACTGCTCTTTGGTAAGTCTAGTTGTTGCTTCTGATATCACATTTCTCAGATAAACAAGGTATAACTGAATAAATATGGCATTCCAAAGCTAAAAATTATAGGCATACAAAGTGGAGCAAGGCACTGAAAACTAAGCAAGAAAGAAAATAGTTAATGCCCTCTGCTTGCATACAACCCCTTCCTTCTGTAACCCGGGACTCCTCACTTACCAAAATTATGGTTGTTTTAATCCAGCTGCTGTTCATATGCAAAGCTAAACAGAGCAAACCAGTTGCTTGACTGCAAAATTAACTGTGTAAAAACTTCTGTAATACAAGTACATATCATTATCTGTATTAACATAATTACTGGCCTACAATACTACTGCTTTTGACACTGAATTAGTGTACCTTCTTGCATGACCTAGAAATGGGACAGAAGTGCTTATAAAAAGCTCTTTCATCACATGTTTGTGACTTTGTGGTAGACACTCATATATTGGTGCCCAGTGTGAAGGAGACACTTTTACATGTTGCTGGAGAGTGATGGTAAAAATAAGGCTTTTGAACATTTGTAAATAGGACGAGGAAGATAGATTTCTACTTAGGAGCCAAACTTACAGATTTTGCAAGTTACTGCGCAGGTTCCCTGGCATCTGCTTCCTCATAATATCAACTCGTTCTGCTTTCACTGTGTAAAAGTGTCCAGTGTGTCACACGGGAGGTCTACCCCTGAGCTGTAAGTGCTAACCAATGGTGTATTATTGTTGTAAGCTTTTATTTTTAGAGGGAATGGTCTACATTCCACTTTAGTAGAGGTCCCTAGGCAGCATGGTGGAAAAAATGGAATTACCTCCAAACAGACGTGAATTGAGGGTGATATCAACACAGTGCAAAAGGTTCAAAGGTGAAAGCAACATAATGACATAGAGGCTGAACTTCTGATACTGGTAGATGTCTCTGTCAGAAGCAATAAAACAGAACAAATGTGCCCAAGAAGTAGGTCTGGTGCCTCTGAGGTCTTCTTAAGGTCGAGTATATCTATGACATTTTAATAATGTGATACTCATTCTCAATTTGCTGTCCTGGTATTGCATCAAGGAGCTGAAGAACTCTTCGTGGCTTCCTGTCACCATCATGTCAATGACCATTGCATCCATGACTGTTGGCATTTTCTAAGGAAATGAGGGAATGAGGATACATCACTGACTGCCCTTGCCTCAAAGACAAATATTGCGGTCAATAAATGTTGACTTTTCTAATGCTCCTTTATATTTTCTAACATCCCTCAACCCAGCACTAAAAATATATTTCACTGGAGAGTTAGTTCAAGTGTTGTAAAATACAAAAGATATTGCACAGGCATTGGTGCATGGCCTGTGGTCATTGACACAGGCTGAGCAGAGAGCTTCCTTCAGCATTGTTTTCGAGATATGGATCACTTGGTTATCTCTTCTGACAGCTCCACTTCCTACTGCTGACCCCGGTATGTCTTTCTCGTTGTTGCTGCGATTCCTGGGCAGACGTGATATGGAGGTGAGCCAGCTGGAGTGGCATGTAAACTGGGGGCTACTCCTGATCTCAGGGTGAGTTACCCTGCTAAACACGTCTCTCTTTGCTGTTACTGTGAACTGCAATAATTTTTCTCTATAGCCTTCCAGCACCACCTCTAGAGCTTAGAGGTGGCAAATGCATTTAGCTGTCCATGTCAGTCTGTGTCACAGACCAGACCCTCTGCTTACCCTGGACTCCAGCCAAGGAGGAGTACAGTGCTTCAAGCTTTAGAAGGATGCCATTGCTTCTGCACCTGCAGAAGGAGGGGATTGTTTATATCTGCTTGTACAAACGCATTCAGTTTTAAAGACAGAATCCACGTTAAGAGTTTACTACCATTAAAAATGAATATCAGCCAGACTGATACACTAACAGGCACTATGGCATTAGCTACATTTTTGTCTCTTGAATAACAAGACACTTAGGAGTGTTGGGTGTCCAGAGGATTTGGTTACAAAAGGTGCGCATTGCATAATCCACAGAATTAGGGTTCATAGTGGTGGTGCAAGCCCCTTTCAGCACATGACAAGAGAAAGCTGATGATTATGGGGCAGCATTTTCAAAATTTGCTGGAGGATATATCCATCTTTCAGAAGAATTTCTTTTTTTCTTCATCTGGATGAAGGGTCCTAAGTGATTTATTTACTTCTGAGAACCCTACTTTGTACTTGTGCATTTTAAACTGTTCTGGAGGAAAGTCACTGTTATCAAGCATCCTGTAGCTTCATCTGATCTTCCCAAATGTAACAGCACTTTCTCATTGTTACAGCATGAACTTCAGCCCCACCGGGTAGTGCTTCTTCAAGAAACACAAATACCCGAATATCAGATGTGCCTCAAATAATAAACCCTGTGCCTTTAAGGGGGATGCATTTGGCATTAAAAAGACTTTTCAGCTAATGAATTTCTCGTGTTACAAGAATAATGGCCTTTTTAATCTTAGCAAGAGTAATTAAACAGACATTTGTTATTAATGATGTTGTTAATGGCAGTAGATATTGAATTTTCACTGCAGATATCATAGAGTTGTATAGTGATTTTTGAAGTGTTTTATTAACTTCATTGGGCAGTGAAGCTAAAAACATATAATATTTTTTCCTGCTGCTTCTGAAGGTGTTGATTTTCTCCCTGTTGTGAAGCAACTTCTTTGCCTTCTTTTAGTTCTTTTTGGAGATTCTTGCCTTCCTCTTCCTTTGTTGGCCAGTATGACAGCAAAAGGATGAGATTCTCCTTGCTTTCATACTCGGATTGCCTGGAAGGAGTTTTGCTGAATGGATGAGGCAGTGACTACTTCTGCAGTCGTTTTTTCAATGTTTGCCGAGGTTTCCTATCTGAGTTTCGGGGAAATATAAGTTTGTTACATGCCCAGCTAAAAACCCTACCTTTCCAGCTCAGAGTAAAGAAACTCATTCTTTTTAACTCTTTTTTTACTCTTGAATCCAGAGTCAGCCAAGAAACCACAAGTAATATCTTCTCTCTGTTTGTTTGTCTTTTTTTTCCCTATCGCATTATACTCTCTCCCTTATCTTCTTAGTACCATGCAAAGCATGGGGAGGGACAGTAAACTTAAGTCTGAAGCTCAGATCTCGTGTCAGACCATTAATGAAGTCTTTAGTTTTGAGAATTTCTCTGAATTGGAGGACAATGCTGGTTTGAGCTCTCCCCTGAGTCAATACAAACCCCCTCAGCAGAGTTTTGATGCACATTCTCCATCAAAGAGTTGCTCAACCTTGCTCAGTGGTGTGGAAGAGCTCATAAGTGTGGAGAATAGGTCTTCATTCTACTTCCTCTCTTCAACATACATTTTTAATATTATGGCTTCAGATATGCTCCAGACTTTCTGCTCCATGCTTTGCACATCTTTCTCTTGGTTTATAACAATCACCTGCAGTTAACTGAAATCACAAAATCTCGTGTGTTTTCTTACCATTCTTTACCAGTTCTAGGAGCAATGCTGAATAAACTGTGGGTTTATTATAATGTGGGATTCTAAGCCCTTCCTGGAAAGATAGAATAATCAGGATAATTTTTCCATGAAATGAAGGACTTTCCTGACCACGCTCAGAAACAACTTTTGCAGTGGCACAGGACCCTGCTTGACTCCTTGTGTCTTTCACATCTTAATTTCTCCTGAGAAAAATGTTTAACAAAAAGCATTTAAAAATCCTCTGAGCTCTAGAGACCAGGATATTTCTGCCTTTGGATTGTGTCTGTCAGTGAATGCTTTCCAAGCTCTCATGTTTCTGTGAATTCCAGTTTACACCTTTTAAAAGCACTCCTTCTGGCTTGGTTTGCTGTCCTCCAGGGCTTGGTTTCAGTTTGGAGCCTGTTTCAAATCACAAGCTTAACCTGACTTTGCTGCCTCTTCCAACTATTACTTTATACTAAAAAGACGGGAAAAAACTCCCAAACAAAACAAAAAAGCCCTGGCATTAGTTGCTAATTTCCCTTCCTCTGTCAAGATTACACTAGTAGCTCTGAGTAATTTGGTCCCATTTTCTCAAGGGAGTAGTACTGAAATAATCCAATGTTTATTTTTATACAAATTCTCACAGTGCTACAATGTTTTGGAGACTTCCTGGGATGTTTCTAGTTTTTTCACAGGCTAAAAGGCCATTCTCAGAGGTAGGTCCTTCATGTAAACCTAAAAATGGCACTTTCCCACAATACAGCTTATCGGGAAGTTTAAAGTTCAGTAGTCCCTCTCTTACTCTCTTTCCCTGTCTCACACACATGAAAGTAAAAAATAAAAAATGAAGGGGCTGTTCCAGTTCTGCTGAGAGTTGCCTTTCAATAATTTCATTTTGGTGTGCTGCCTGATCGTGATAATGTGATGGGATCAGTGATGATCTGAGGGCAGAAGCAAGGAAAATTAGTAGGAGAAAAGAGCAGCTTTTATTCAATAAATTTTGTCTTATCCATGTAGGAGCTGGTGAGGCAAAATGAGATGCTCTGAGCTTTCCTCATGCTTTGGATTTATGGACATATCCCTGTATGGGCATAGGCACAAGACCTATGTGCATACACAAGACCTATTTCCATACCAAGACATTAAAACTGGAATGATTTGATTCTGCTATATCTAAAATGCATGCTGCATAACTTTTGTTCTCTGAGGATGTGATTTCCAAAACTGATTTGGTTTTAATTCTGATTCCTTTCTTTTATTCTCATTGTGATTGCCAATAAAACTGTTGAATTTGCAGATGACCAAGTCAGAGGTGGGCATAGTTCAGCAAAGACTTGGTCCCTCTGTCCTTCATTTCTTATGAATGAGAATGAGTTTACTCTTGTGAGTAAAGATTAGTTGCATAAGTGCTGGTTTTGAGATCACAGAAAGAGAAGCCAGTTTCCTTTCCCAGTGCTTTGTGCAAGGTGTCATTGCACTGCAGATGCACTGGAAAGAGGTGGCTCCTTGTTTTCTCAACGTTTCAGCCCTGTTTAGTTTGATTACTTATTTCCGCCCCAGGGACCCTTACTGTTAGGATTGTTGTTGAACAAAATCACCTTGCTGACATTGTCTTCTGACAAACAATTTACACCTCTGTAACCTGATTAATGCAGTGGTTTCTGTCTTAACAGCTAAACCTTGTCTCACATTTTAAAGAACAGCTAAGGAGAACTTTTCCTGTGCCCAGAGAAACAGATCTGTCCGGGGAGGCTAAGGAAGCTGAAACATTAATTATGACAAATCTAAAACTTTGGGTATGCAATCCTTTCAGACATCTAAAGGCCTGCAGAACCCCTAAGTCTGGAAACAAATTATCTTATTACAAATTTTTTTTTTTTGTAAAACAGAAGTGGCAGAATGAAAGCAGGAATCCAGTTTGTTTTTTTTTTTCACCAGTAGACTACAACACGCTACAAATCATTTGGAAGAGGGGAGACAGACCACACAGGTACTTTAGAGGTTGTTTGCCCTGGACATCATAGAAAGGGGATGTGAAAAAAATGAAGAATTTTAAGCCTCTGGCAGCCACTGTCCAGCACCAAAACGAGCAGATGCTGGCTGAAAGCTGGTATTGCAACAGCCAAAACCAGGAAGATCTAGCCTTGGAAGAGGTGAGGCAACCTGCAAGAAATGGATTTTGCCACCTTGAGGCAAATAGTAAGTAAGATTGGCACAGCTCAAAGTGAAAACTTGTAAATCCTCAATTTGTCCCAGTTACATCCCTTCTCCAAGGTGGAAACAGAAAGGGGAAAACTGCAGGGTAACTGGCTACAGTAGGAATAGGGAGGAAAAATCATAAAAGCCTCAGGACAAGGGTGAGACAATAAACACAAAAGGAATGTAGCAAGTAATGCTAAATTGACATTTAATAAAGGTAGCAACCATGCCTAGATGGATTTGAAAATAGACGGAAGCTGGCATTTTGCTACACTAAATAGCCAAGAAAATGGCTATTTAGTATCTGAAGTAATAGCTTCAGATGCTAGGAAAAAAACTAAATTCAGGACACAAACTCTCGTGTTTACCAATTCTGCTTTGTAAAATTCTGAGTACAAAGCATCAAACTGGACCACTGAAGAGAGATAAACAATAGATTATTTATTCCAGTTACGGTAGGTATCATGCCTAATCTCTTCTAAGTTCAGAGGGTTTTTTAATGTTTATGAATAAGATTTATCTTGCTGAATTGTACCTGTTTTGAAGTTCTGTATGTGTCTATCTGCATTCACTTAACCATGCAGGTCTTTCCACAGAGAGGAAATGACAAAGACACCTCCACAGGTCAGTTCTTTCACAGAGCCATCTTGGCTGAGGCAAAACCCATAGGGCTGTTGTACTTTTTTTTGGTCAATTGAAATGGCTTTGCAATGGTGACTACAAGACAAAGAAATATACTCTGCTGTCAGACACTCAGTGGAAAAATTAAAAATAGAATAAAAAAATCAAGTGAAAAACAGACTTTCAAAATGTCTTCCTGAATATGTCCACAGCTCTGCTTAACAAAAATAAAACTGTTATTTTGTTCAATAATTTCAAAATATTTCTTCCTGAACTTTCCCAAGTCTTGGCAAACTCTAGAGGTGACTCCTTGAGTATCTTGTTTCCAGGTCCAGCTAGTCCCCGGCCTGTGACTTGAGGGTCTCTTCAGCAGTATATCAGGTGAACTGGCAGAAAGTCACATGGGATAATTTTAGAAACCTGCCTGAGTAAGAGATTTTCAGAAATGGCACAGCTGCCAGTTTTCTTGGCTTCAACCAGAACTTCATTAAAATCATATGTTCCCATGGATCAGCTACATTTTGACAAGTCAACATTTTCCAGTGGGAAAAAGAAAAACAAAAACATTCAGTTGGAACAGTTGGAGTCATTTCTAGTAACAATCAAATGTGGGATGATAAATTGGAGAACAGTTTTAGCAGTGGACGTGCATCACAGCACTATGCTGAGCACCATGGTCCACCACATCAACTCTTGTGTTGATGCTTGTCTGTTTCCTCTGCCAAAATCGTTTCATGAAATGGTAAGGAAATAATCTTTTGCTTCTTGATGGCCTTTGTTTCCATGTCTGCTATGTAGATTTCAAAAATGATGTAAACTTGTAGGTTAAAGGGAGAGGCTCCTACAAATTCTTCTTCATCCCCTTCTTAGTACTGTTTTGTGCACTGAAGTGTTAAACCATGTATTTTTTGTTGTTCTGGAGGTAATGTACAGAATGCCTAGCTAGAGCTGCTCCATACACACAGTGTCCTTGTGCTTTACTTGATGAAAACAGAACCTCTCATCAAATCAGAAAGGCAACATGAATTTCTAAAAAATATTTTGGGAAATAGGAGTCAGCTGCATTATTGGCCTCTGACAAAGAGGAGGTAAAATAAGTAGATGTTGCTCCTTAGAAACAAGAAGCCATTTCTATCTGTTCTCTCAGGTGAGACCCTTGATCAGTAATCCTGTTGGAGATAATTATGAATACATTCAGAGGCAATTTTAGCAGAAACCTATTTTATGGTAGTGTAAGAGGCTACATGGATAGGTTACCAGAGAAATAAACACCTGAACTTGATTTCAAGTCGCTGTTACTGCAAAATGGGGGGAAAAAAAGCCATAATGTAGAGACCCCTGGCATCTCCATGTGTTCTCACCTCTTGCAAATTTTTGTTTTCTGTAACTAAGAAAGTAGCCCTTCTTTGGGAACAAAACCAAGGATTTGGCTGAATTTGCATCTAAACTGTCATCCATAGCTCTCTGCTGTCAGCTCTGTCAGGAATGATATTCCCTTCCTTCTTACCATATCTGGGAGAGAGAAAAGGGGAATTGTCCTTGGAAAGTCTGGATGCAAAATGTTGTGTCAAGAACACTGGTTTAGAAATTATGCTTGACTGAAATTTGCCTACTTTTCTCTCAAGGTCTCAAAGTCAAGCTCTAATTGTCTGCATAAAAAGGATTTGCCCTTTTTTTGCCCCCCGTGACTTAAACAATCAGGTTTGCAATTATTCATATTATGGTAGCATATTTGATACTTCAATATATTGGAGGACTAGAAGAAGAGGAGATGGTCCCAACAGTTGAGCTGCTGCAATTGAAAAAGATAGACAAAAGTGTGGGAGAAGGGTGTATTGCATTATTGCATATTACGTTATTTCAGATAGGGAGTTGATGCAGAAAGAGATGAAATAATTTGACTGAAGCCACACAGGAAGTCTGTGATAGACACAAGAATCAAACACAGATCTCCCAACCCTCAGTCTGGTTCTCCAGTCATTAAGCTATTGTTCCTCTCTCCCTTGTCCCCTAATTGGATCCATATGCACCTTCTGTCACTGACTTCTGCTAAGTACTGTGCCTGTAGGTAAAAACCCCTCACATTTTTTTTCTTCAGTGCTGGTACTAAACTTTAATAACTAGGGCATCCTTCTACTTCTTCTTTTCCCTGATGCCTGACAATAATGGCTCAGTAATTACTGAACTAATGTTATCAATTCCAACAGATATCACATTTATTACCAGAAAATGCTATGTTGCTGTTCATCAGTTAGGAATGTGTATAATTGAAACACTAAAATGAAGTCTGTATGAATATGTGTGATTCATCATGAATTCTGCATGCCCTACACTAACTCTTCTCTTAATTAAGCTGTCAAATAGAAAACTTATAATTAATGCAACAGCATATTTTGTAGAAGTTCTTTTCTACCCCCATATAAAGCTCAACTCAATAGAAACGCCACAAGGATTACATGTGTGGATTGCGCACCCTTGTCTTATGAAGCAAAGATCTTGCTGTCCTGCATGACTGTTTTTAGGCTGTTCTGCAGGATCCTCCGTGAAAATTGAACATGAGATTGAAACTCACTCATTACTTTTTTCTGTCCCTTCCTACATGCAAATAGTAATTCCCTTTCTATCAGAAACTCACGTTACAGGCCTACTGGAGTATTTAGCCCAGTAAATCAGGACTGTGGTAACAGAGACACAGGAACAGCACTGTTTAACTGCCCTGAGCAGGTTCAGCAGTCTGGTACCCAGCCTGGATCTAGGCTGATGCTCACAGCCCAGTCCACCTATGACCTCAGGACACCTGCACTCAGGATATCTCAGGTGTTTGGGCACTGGTTTTATAACACCTAGAGCTCCTCAAACCAGAGGTTTGGGCAGTACTGGGTGTGGCTGCACTCTTCATTCTTGGGTGACACAAAAAATGAGCACTGTGTTTCTCACTTGCATGCCTTCCCAAGGTGGGATCAGAGACACCAAAGTGAAGACCCATCTGCTCTGAATGTTCAGTAAAGACAACACAGCCCTTTCCCTAACTGGTTCCTACACTGAATTTCACTGGTGCTCGTCTGTAGGCAGCTTGTGAAACACCTTGCTGTGCTTGTCCTCTGGCTAGTCATAAAAGATAGTCCTTTGAAAGCACACTATTTGGCTTTTTATGCAAGAATCTGAGTGGTCTAGAATATTTACATTTTCCACCATAAAGCAACAACCTCCAGTGGGCCATATCCAGGCAGAGAATGCACAGAAGGGTTTGGGAAGAGAACTCAACCTCCTAAGCCAAGCCAGGTAGCCCTGGATGTAGGTGTGAAGAGCTTTCAGCCAGGAGTGCTGTGGTCAGCCCTGCCTTTGTCTTTGCCTGCTCTGCCACCAATTGTGTCTTGTTCATTCATCTTCTGGTTGTGGTTATTTTGCTTGTAATTTCTTACATGAAGATAGCACCCAGATGACAGAGAAATGCCAGTTTCCATCGTCAAGACTGGGCCAGTGGGCGTAGCGCAGAAAGAGACTTCTTTACTCTTGCAACGTCAAAGTCCCGAGAATTCCGTATGCTTTGTGGTTTTTTTTTTTATTTTTTTTTTATACTTTACATCTGATTATAACTGTTTCCACTTTAGTGCCAAAAGAGAATACCTAAAACAGTGTCGAAGAGGAAGACACAGGGGTTTGTGGGCACTGGCAGCTGCCAAATAAAGCAGCTGTAATACTGCGGGTGCTTGGGAAACCAATTAGAAACACATGGAGTGACAAAAAAATGTATGTAACTTAAGATCAGCACAGTGCATGCAACCACACTGTGTGAAACTTAGGCAATCTAGGGCTGGCACCAAGCATCAGGGAAAGTAAAATGCAGTTAGGATGCCTCGAAGAGAAATTAAACATTAGTGCTGGGAAATAAGGAAATATTCTCACTGTAGCTTAAGTACATGGATATATCAATGTCAAGAAAATTGTTTTTAAAAGTTAAGTTCGTTAAAAGCAAGTCTAGTGTTCACAACTGGGTTCTGTGGGAAAAATGTTACCTTAAACGACACCCTGACTTTCTGAGTGGTGCAGGTCAGAAGCCACGAGTCCAGGCAGAAGCTCTTTCTCTCAACCTTTGCTGAGCAATGGATCAGAAAAGATGAAGGAAGGTGTTGAGACATATGTGAGACAGGTCCTCTTAAACAACATAAAAAATATAAAATCAAGATCTGAGGAGTCCAATATATTAATTATGTGGCAGTATATTTGCAGGCACTCAGAATTTTTTTTTAATACATCAGAAATTATCAGGTCAGATATTAGTTTATCCATTTACATAGTTTTGCAGAGGAAAGTTGTGCTTTCCACTCTTCTTGTTGTTTATGATCAATAAGGAACTTTAGGCACAAGTTTTCATTCTTCAGATATGGGTTGGTCATCCAAGATTTTTGCGCTAAGAATAAAGTCCTGAATATGGCACAAGACCTAGAATATTTTCTTCTTTTTTTTTTTTTGCCAGAGACGTAGAATGGGAAAAGTTTTCTGACAGTGCTGACATGTCCAAAATTTGAAAGGCAAATGTTACCAGGATTGAACAGTAACACATATTTTTAATGCATTTACTTGGTGAGAGAACAGAAATACAGCTTACAGAAAACTAATTGCTGAAAGGAATAACCTGAATGTTAAGAGCAGGGACTCCTGGGTGGGAGCACAGATGACATTCTTCCAGCAAACAGGGTTATTCTATTTCTATCAAGAAGCAATTCTACAGAAGAAATTTTCAGGGCCCTATTTTGTGGAACTTGCAACACTATGTTCTTGGGGGGAATTTTGCTTTGTTTTGTTTTGTGTGTGTGTATGCTGTGGATAGTTTCATTTTTCCTCTCAGAGAAACAAGTCCAATCCTCTCACAAGCCCTTGCCCTTGTTTGTAAAACTAACATGGCCAAGCACAGTAGAAGTCCTTTAGCAGAGCCCAAACTTCGTTATTTCATGGTGAGTGAAAAGAGTTATACACCCTTGGTGAAAACAGTTGAAACCCCTTATTTATTAAGCCAGCTGTGTGAGCCTTGTCTTTGTCCTCCACCCCACGTGTCCACGAGACATGGTTTAAGCATGTAGGACACTTACTGCTGCTAGCAGAAAGTGAGCAGGGAGAGCAGGCTGCATCTATCTTTGCCAACTGCAGAATAATAATTATTAAGGAATGAAATTTACAAGATTTTCACAGACTTGAAAATTGTCTCCACCTCTACTGCCAGCAGGAAGCTTGCTGCATTCAAGACTGACAAGAAAGGGTGAGAGCTTTGCTGAGCAGAATACTTACAGATTTCAGTAATTTGCCTGTTCTGGGGAAAGGAAAAGATAGACGAAGGAAAGAGACAGCACTATGGCCCATCTGTGCAAACCAAAAATGCTGCTAGTAGGTCAGAACGAGTTGTACAACTGCCCCTGATAATTAAATCTATGGCCTCCATAAAGCTTCTTAATGAGATCGCTTTACTGTCTTGGCCTTACATCGCTGGTAACAATTAATTTGCATTTTAGAATGTTTCTATTTATCTACTGTTTGCAATTTTAATATTTGTCTTTACAGAGTGAGGTGCAAAAGTCTGATTTGTTTGCTCAGGATTTACTTGTCTCATTTTGCCTACCCAGATGGAATAGCAACACTTTGAACAAGAATTTTGGTGATATTTCAAAATGGACGAAAAATGTTTTTCTTGGTATAACTTAAAATGGTGTTTGAATATGCAGCTACCCAGAACTTTGAAAAACATGCTGATTTTTTGATAGCCGTGTTTGAAAAGCTTATCCTTAGCTATTGCTATTGTGAGAAAAAAAAACCCCTTGCATTTCAAGTTTATTCTGCACAGAATGTGTTGAAGATGTGCTCCTGATCCAGTGACCAAATTCCAGCCAGATCTGAAGTAAGAACTCTTTGTTTGAGTCAGTGGAATCACTTCTAAGTTGCAAAGTATAAGAGCTAATACTCATAATTTTATATTCTTTGAAACAACAACAACAAAAAATCAGAATACCAGATGCGGATGTTTGCTCAGACATTTGTAGAAGTGAGAATGTGTCTGGCTGTTGGGAGCATTATTTCTTCATCGTGATGTCTTTTGTGCCATGGAACCTGCTGTGAAACCTGCTCTCTGTGTAACAGCTCATATGGAAAGATCAAGGGTGCATTGCTTTTCTGGCATGGCTGCAGGATAAACAGTTCTTAACCAGACTATCACACACTGCTAGAGTTTCTGAACAAGAAGTTATGAAGTTAAAGACACTGGGTTTTGCCCTCATTTAAAAATAAAATACTGATTGGAAAAGCTGAGATTGGGGAGGAAAGAAAAGAGGTTTGAAATCCACGTCTGAATCTGGAAGCAATTCTCCTCTTAAAGCCTTTCTCTGTACCCGGGTAAAAAACCTGCACTAGCCAAACATCACCCTATTTTGGCAAGAACAATCCACAGCCAGGCCAAAATTAGGGTTTTGTGTAGTCTCTTTCTGGTCAGGATTTCATACTGATTTTGCTTTCAGCCATGGCTAAACAAGGGAGCTCCATTTCACTTGCTAGGTATTGAAGTCTTCTTGCTGGAGAGATTATAGCTTGTCTGGGGCAGATCTTTTTTTCACATGGGCTATAATAAATTGACCAGTAAATTCAGAAATGTATTCTGTCTTTAAGGATCATTTTTCATGTGGAAAGACCAAGTTCTTAGGGTTGTTTGCTTTAAAACAGACTGATAAGGGAAATAATAGGAAATGTTAAATCTGCTATGGATTGACGTGTAGATGTGTCGATTAACTGCCGTAGATTT
The DNA here is from genome assembly GCA_013397565.1 of Ptilonorhynchus violaceus. Taxonomy (NCBI): domain Eukaryota; kingdom Metazoa; phylum Chordata; class Aves; order Passeriformes; family Ptilonorhynchidae; genus Ptilonorhynchus; species Ptilonorhynchus violaceus. The sequence continues at coordinate 39,655 of VZRJ01010918.1, read as the reverse complement.
GGGTAATGACACCTGAATAATTCCTGTTTAACATTTACAGTACTTTACTGGTTCCATGCCAGCAGATGCTCTTGGATTTAGATATTTCTTTATGAGTTCTGAGGGGGGCAGTATAAAAGTCTCAAACCTGGAATACATTCAACCTGTTACTTCTTTGATTTATTGGCATCCTTGTTCGAAAACGCCCAATGCTTCTTTGAGCGCATTGTTTTAGACACTGTTCCTCCATGTTTTGCATAAAGTTCCACCATTATTCCTCCTCCATTGAAGCAAGATAGTAATAAGATAAATGTCTTGGTCATCTCTCAGAATATACGCAGACCTGCCTTTTCCTACTACCCATGGTCTTGTGAAGTAAGTACTTGACTATGAGTTATGAGGAAGATGCATCTTCTGATGCTAAGGTTGGGTGATAAATGTTCAAAGCCAGCATGGGACACTTCAGAGGAAGTGCCATAAATTTACCGCTGAATCAGCTCTAAGGAGGAGAGCTGGGGCTAAAGAATCACAGCTGTCATTTGGCTGTGGGAAACAGTTCAGGGATCATTAGTATTGGTCATTCCCACGAACTTGAGGTTCACAGTGGGAAATGCTGGGAGGTGACACTGCAATCTGTGCAGATCTTGAATCCCAGAAATGAAAGATTGCCTGTTGTTAACAGGTTACATTTCATATTCAAAACCAAATGCATTTCCAAGTTTTTAGTTTTGTTTTATGTCCTTTAAAAATAGCAATATTTTACAAAGTTAATTGGTAAAATTAAGTGTTGGGGAGGAGGATAATTGTTGGTGTTTCCACCTTAAATTCGGTTTAGCACAATGACATTGTTGAAATTGCCTGCTAGTTGGAAAATGTAGCAAGCTTTTGGTACATATTATGTATCAAAATAAGTTGGAGCTTTATGGTCTTTATGAATTTTAAGAGAAATCTTTTTCTCCAGTATTCCTCCTCCCACTTCTTTCCTGCATGATACTGCAGAGAGAAATTTAGAGAAACACAAATATCACCTCTTCTGGAAAGTAACAGCAAGTAATAGATCTCTGACTCTCATAACTTCTACCTCTAAGTAATTAGTATAACTGCCATTTTGACTTTAAACCTAAAACATCTTTAAACATGTACTTTACTCTTCAGTAGTGGTTGATTTTAATGATATTCTTTCCAGGCTTTACTGTAATTGTGCCTTAAAACAGAATGGGCAGTGCTGTGAGTAACTAGGACACTTACATCAACCCATGAGGGCTGCTGCAAAGCGTTAATGGGACAGAGTTGATTACACTGTCCCGGGGAGCTGTGTGGGCCTGACTGGGACAGAAAGATAAACCCTTTGGGTGCTTCATTTCTGCTGTCACCCCAGCAAAGGGGTAGCCTGTAGAAAAGCAGCTTCCTAGGGGAAGGAAAGTAAACCATCTCGGTCTTGTCAGTACAGGTGATGGACTGCTATTATTATTATTTTATAATAAAAAAAGCAGAGAGGAAAGAGGAGAGAAGGACTGTATGAAGGGCAAAGCTGGGAATCACTAGCACCAGTTTGATCTCAGTGTCTGCAATTCAAATGTGTCAGGTTTTTTTTGTTTAATTTTTTCCTCTTAACAAGGAATAGGTTTTTGCTTTTGTAGGAAAAAAAAATGTAGAAACCATGTCCAGAATAAAACATATTTCCTTGTAAAATTTGCCTTTCCTGAGGCAAATCGCAGGAGAAGTTAGGATCTCAGTCCCCACATGTGGTCTTCTCAGCTCTGTAATCCCACTGCAGTTTTAGCATCATGAGCCTGGATGTACATTAAGCACTGGAGAGAGGCTCAGAGGCACTGACAGCCAAGATATTTAAACATGGATATTTTGTTAAATACATCTGAGAGTCAGGATCTGAATGACCTGCTTCCACTTTCAAAAGTAGTCCAGGCATGGTGCATTTGAGAGTCTCCTTGAAAGTAAATAGCACATGGTTTTCTGGGTGTTGCAATCACTTCTCATTCTACATGTAACTTTCTGGCTTCCCTGAATGAAAGTAGAATAGGGCCTTCAGCAAAAGAGCTGACTCAAAAGCACTGAGGACGCAGTATAACTGCTGGTGTAGCTTCCTTATTTTAATGAAGGCTTCTGCATAGAAACACACTTCATGCTACCTCTGAAGTTTAATCTGAATGTTATAATTAATCCTTACCCATAGAGACAATAGACAGGATAAAAGACTGGATTGAGTCTGGGTTTGGGATTGCTTTAAAAAAAAAAACCAACACCTTAAATTAAACTAAGAGAAACTTAGTAAAACCTTCCATTTTATTCCACTGTGGTGCTGATGAAAAGTAGGAGATCTATCTTTCAGCAACCCCTTTTTTTTCACCTGTTTTAGTATTGGGTCAAGAAGCTGACATATTTAAACTGAGTTCAGATGGTAATAGTTTTATAAAGGGTTTTGATGTTTTGAGGGGTTTTTTATTGTTGTTTTGTTTTGTTTTGGTGGTTTTTTTGGTTGGTTGGTTGGTTGGTGGGTTTTCACGGGTTTTGTTTGTTTGTTTGTTTGTTTGTTTCACAGCCTATTGATGCTCACTATTTGAACTAATTCCAGTTTAACAGTTTAGTGGGAGAATGCAACAGCACCAGCTGATTCAAGAAAGGTAGGCTTGGACTTTCACTTCATCCTGAGTGAGCAGGGCTTGGATGGGGATCCACAAAATTTGCTGAACTACTGGACTCAAAGGCAGAAGTAGTTTTAGAGGCCAAGAAACCTGAGTCATGGCTTCACGTGATGGTTCAGAACAAACATGGTATGTCCTACCCTGCTGGTGGTACACACAAGCGTTTGTTAAGGGACTGCAAAGAAAAGGGTGCAGTGTTTTAGTCCCTGCCAGGCTGTCACAAATCTCTGCTGTCTTTGCCTAGATCACCAGGTCTAAAAAAATTAAATTTTGGTTTTGTGTTCTATACAGCAGAAGGGGAGAGGACATTGATGGCAAATATCTGCAATTGCAAAACTGGCATTACACAATGAAAAAAAACCACCATCAAATATTTGTTTCTACCTAAGCTAATATTACTAAAATTTATTTACAAATACTTTTTCGTGCTAAATTATTTTGAACTGTATTACTTATTAAACATTTGTGATTTGTTTTAAAACAAACAGTCTAAGTGCCAACACATCAAACAAATGCAAAACTTCTGTGCATCAGAAAAGAGACTAGGTATTCAAAAATGCTTCAGTCTCTCTTTTAAATGCCATAATATTTGCACGTGAGTTGTTAGACGTCTAACAGAACAAGAAAGTAAACAAATTAGAGAAAAAAGAAAAAGATGAGAAACCCAAGTCAACAGGTAAGAAGAAACATGAAAAATAACAAAGACAGAGACTGAGATAGAAGGAAGTTGTAGGTTGCTCCTGTCTTTAATCCTGGTTTCTTTCAGGCAAGGTCATCCCGCCAGTTCTGGAAAAAAAATATCCCAATGGAATAATTTTTTCCTGTGCTTTTCTGCTTTTTTGTGTGCCATCCTTGCCTTTGAAGAAAAACCGGTAGATGACTACGTCATGCCGTAGAGTGGATGCTAAAAGATGGCATGCTGTTTTCCCCATGCATGAGAAGCATCTTCTTCTCGTGAATGGATCCTTTGATAATCTCCTTTGGTACAATGATGGTCTGGAATTCTTGGGTGTTTGATTCTCCACTAAAACACCTGTTTCAAAATTCTGTGGATTTTCTACAATTAAGTTAATTTTTCTTTTAAAGATATTTAAAATATTAATTTATGGTTCAAGTGCAGTTGGAAAGTTTAGGCTTTTCTCCCTTTAACTTTTTTATCATTCATATTGGAGATAATTTTAATTCTGTATAAACTTTTTTCTGTGCTTTGCAACCCAAAGTTATGGCACTTTTCCTGAACGTTACATAGTCATATCCAGCATATGGTAACTATTGCTATGTCTTTTGCTTGTTTTTCTTCTGTTGCAGCTATAACTCTACAATAGATATGAAAAAAATAGTTATAGTATTGCCAAGGATCTCTCCCTGGCCCCTTTCTAACTTCTGGGTTTGTTTTCTTTGCTTGCTGTTTGAAGGTATACGAATAGGTAACCACTAGGGATTTTTATAATTAGGGAATAATTTAGTCCTTGCTGAATGAAGGGCAATGGGCAAACCTGCATCTGGTTGCAGGGAAGCTGTAAGAGAAGCCAGACTTCTTCTTGCATGAGCTGAGTTTACCAGGCACTGCCTCAGCCCAACGTCTGAGTCTGTCCCAGCAGCTGGAGAGGTTATGTGGTGAGGACCAGGGACATATGCTGCTCTCAGATCTTACCCAGTGCCATGTGCCTGACAGCTAGTGAACTTCTGAGGCCGCAGAGGTCAGCCAGGGAGCTCCAGGTTTTAGCAAAAGTTGTTAGTGAAAGGACCTGGGTGGCTTGGATAGGTTCAGTTCTCTTGCTTTCTTCAAAGTCTTCAGTGGAGCCGTTTTGTGGATGAGGACACAGTCCTCGTGTTAGTTTCTGTGAAAAGATTGTCCACCTCTGCAAATATTGCTGGCCAAAAAAAAAAAAAATCTCAAAAGTCTTTTTTTGAGGATGGAGTGGGCTGTTACAATGAGAGATGGTGCTCAGCTTGAATGCTGCTGTTGAAAGAAATCCCCAAGTCCCGTATTCTGGACCTTTGTGTTCCCACCCTCCCCAGAGTCATCTCAACCCAGGGTCCTGCTGGACTCATCAGGCTGGCAAAATGCAGGAGGATAACTTTCTGCAACTTTAGTGAGCTGAATTTGCTCAGATAAAGGGTCAGGTCAGAAAAAAGAGGGGCAAGGCAGAGAGGGAGAGAGAAGATCCTTCCTTTTCAGAACAGACTGAGTTATTTCATCTGTGTTGCCTGGAAGATGGTATAATCAAGTTGAATTTTATGGAACTTGTGGAATGACAGGTTTTTTTCCATCCCCCTGCTTTCCCTCTCCCCCCCCGCCACTGATACTCTACATAAGAAATATAATCAGAAGAAAAAATGTAATTTTTTGCTATGAATAAGATAGCTTTGATGGGGAAAAACTTTGATTAACTTTAGTCTTCATCTATATTTTAGCTCCCTGGGGAGAAAGCAGACTCTTAGGCCCACATACTATCAAGAAAGCACGAACCTGATTGTCCTGCAGTGTAGTATCCATGGCTGTGTTATTGCCTAATATCAAAGAAAAAAAAACCTTACAACAGTATTAAAATGGTGAGATGAAAAACAGGTCTTTAATGAAAGCTTTCAGGTGCATAATATGCCTATATGCACACATGAGAAAGTATTTCTACAATTTTTATAAGGTTAATTAATTAGTATATCTAGCAGGTATATCCAAAAGGAGATTCAGTTACCCCAGTAACGCACCCTTGGGTGAGCACCTTTGGAGTTCGTCTGGGGGCTTCTTTGCACTGTTTCTTGCTGTGTCTTCTAAGATTCTGATTACAAACAAAATGCCCTTGTTGGAGATTTCTTCTTGAAAATAAGACTAAACAGAATCTTAAGAATGTATTAGAAGGGTTATAGAACGTATCAGCTTGTTTTTCTAAAATGTAGGGGAAAAGGGTAGGAAAAGTACTAGAAGCTACAACTATGTATTAGCAGTCTACAAAGCTACAAATAGATGAAAAATGTATAAAAACCAAAAATCTTTAGGCACCAGTGTGACGATGAACATTGCGATGCAGCAGAGAAGAGCTGCTGCTCAGCATTTCCTACATTATTTAATTGTAATTTAAAATGCTGTGTGATATTTTTTTGACCTTAGGCCTTGGCAAGTAACTAGCTTCTCCAGCCCTTGACATATTACTCACCCTGCAAGGCAGTAGTTTGAGATATTAGCCATTGACTCCTTAACTGTACCTGTCTTATCCTTTCACTCTTAATACCTCTCTGCCTGCCCAGCAGCTGGAAAGGTGAAGAGATTTTTCTGAGGCTGTAGCTGTGCTAAAGATGCAGGTAGCCTTTTTCATACACTAGTTCAAGCTGATGCTATAAGCTCTAATGTCCAGAGTTGGAGGAAAATGTAGTCTTCGTAACATTCCAAAGGAGCAAAAGTCTTTTTTTTTTTTCACTTTCCGCTCTTGGAAATTGCTCTAGGAAAATCAAAACACGCTTGATATTTTGGGAAAGTTTTCATTAAAACTAATTTGGTGACCATAAACCAAGTTTTGCACAAGAATTTAGCTATATATAGGTTTGCTGAATCTGCATGATAAACAGTTACAAGAGACAAGATGGCTGCAGAAGAATGTGTGGTTGGGGTACAGTGGAGTGTGCACAAGAGGATCAGTTATGGGCAGTGTACACTTCTTTTATTCTCACTCTTAAGCCCAGTACACATGCTCGCAGTGAGTGTTACATAGGGCTGTATTTATTAACACATTTATTTCATTTGGCCGTCCGTGTAGCAAAGCCACAATGCCACCGCAGGAGAGATGGGCCCAGTCATGCTCACCTCAGGTGCCCTTCCAGCCACAATAAACCATGCTTCCCCTGAACAAAAAGGCAAAAATGTTGCTGTAGCCTAAAAACAGATTGTGCCTTAGGAAAATAGCCAGAGGAAAAAACTACATCACAAATACTGAGAAAAAACTAAAAGATGTTCTGTAGCCCTCAGTTAGGCACTCCTTGCAGACAAGATGTGCATTTAAAACCTACATGTAAACACATAGCATGTTTACAGAGCTGTTGCTGTTTGAAATGTAATTCTCCTGTGCATGTTATTATGAGTGTGGACTTTATTTTACAGAGGTTATGGCTTCTGTAGGTAGCAGGATGCTGATATTGTAATTATGGTCAATGCTGCAGCAATTCAGTCAACAGATTGTGGTGCTGCCTAGGCATGATGAGAGGATTAAGAGACAAACGTCGTGGATTATCTGTTACAAGAGGGCTGTTTTGAAAAACACATGGAACAGTAGTGTTTTAACACAGAATTAGTTCTGAGCACTTCTTTTAAGCCTTTGTTCCTCTCCATTTCATCCCCTCCTCCTCTGCTTCATTTCAGTTGCATAATTACTCCTTTTTCTTCATCAACTGTGCTTTTTTTTTTTCTTGCTTGCATCTTGCGTCTCATTTGCAGAGGCAGGATGCTGGACAACAGTTAGACAATTATTGGAAAGCTGCTTCAGGAGTTTGCTTCAGAGGTAGGTACCTCATCTTTGGGACCATCCATCAACTGGATAACCTCAGAGGGGCAACATCGACAAGCTCATGGCAGATTGCACACTAAATGTAGCCTAGCATGTTAGGAGGTGTGGTGTCCGTTTTAATTTTGGCTCCATGTGGGTGTATGGCTCCATCTTCATAGGGACGGTGACTCTGATTGTGAAAAAAATCCTGGAGATGGTGTAGTCGCATAGCCAGTAATAGAAACTTGATTCTACAAGTTTGTACATGGACCTTCCATTATTGCAGACTGTGGTTTAGCTAATCTGAATGACAGTTCAGAAGATTTTGACTGTGAGGCCTTGAAGTGTCAGTCCTTATCAAATATCGCTATTGTTGAAATATATGTCTGCATTTTAAAAATATTTATCCTACAGAATAAGTTTCTGTTTAAAGCTCTGTTAAACTTGCCTTTCTGCCTTTCTTTCTAATAATAAATAAGTTGTTTGCCTAACATTTGGAGAGATGTTTATTTTTTTCCATTGCAGAAGAAATTCTCATGGAAAATACATTAGCAGCCTTGGAACAAAAGGTGCAGGACAGGGAATTTCCCAGTGCATTCCACTGCCCGATTGTTCTGCTCCATGTTGAGAACCAGTTGGTGTGCTCATTTATAACTGCATGTTTTTGTAGACAGTCATCGGGCTGCTAAGTGGAAAACACAACAAGAGCTTGCGTGAGCAAAGAGCATCTGGAGAAGAGCTGAGTGGAGCAGTTGGATTGCACACTTGCTTAGTGGTCCCTATGCATATTCAGTATATCCCCAAAATGCCCACAGCTGGGATGCGTGCCCTTGCGGCAGGTAATTTGTCATTGCAGCCCAGCACAGACAGGCACAGGGGAAGTATATGTTTTCTGAGACACACTAATTCCTGTGTTTATTAGGTTATTTGACTAAGATGCCACACGGTATATGACTTTCAGGAGTTCACATAACTGATAGGAAGAGAGAAAGCAAGTTTAATTTAGAAACAGATGGAGAAATTTATCCTCTCCTGAGAGGAGCAGTCTCTTTCTCGTTGCTGTGACAAGAGCTCCCAGCTTTGTGTTAGTGAACTTCAGCTACTTTTTTCCAAACCAGAAAGACACCCAAGGGTCAGGTGGCTGAGAGGGAGGGTCTTTCCTATCCTTGTGGACAGGGTTTTTTAACCTGCAGAAAAGAAGGCTCAGAGGAGACCTTATTGCTCTCTACAACTACCTTAAAGGAAGTTTTAGCAAGGTGGGGTTCAGTCTCTTTTCCCATATAACAAGTGATAGGACAAGTGGAAATGGCATCAAGTTGCAGCAGGAGAAGCTGGGGTTGGGTATCATGAAAAATTTCTTTACTGAAAGGGTGGTCAGGCATGGAAACAGGCTTCCCAGGAGAGTCACAACCCCTGGTAAAAAGGATGTGGTGTTTTATAATATGGTTTAGTGGACATGGTGGTATTCAGTTGAAGGCTGGACTTGATGATATTGGGAGTCTTTTCCAATCTTAATGATTCTATGATCTTGTGGCAATTTTTTCACTGTCATGTCTTTGGCCCTTTGTGGAGGGGGACATTATATGGTGATGGCTGAGATGTCAGAGGCAGCATTACTGCTGAACGAATCAGGTTACTGAGCTTGCAAGGTTCTGAGCTTCAGTTCTGTGGGGTCAGCTGCAAGCAGTTTATGTCAACAGACCTTTAGATCAGTATATCTGGAGTCTCAGCGATGTGAATGTAGTCATGCATGCTATCATCTCTGCAAGTTTCTGTAGAAAAAGTGCAATTATTTCTCTTAGAAAGCTGTTTAGGCTTGTACTGGTTTTGGCTGGGATAGGGTTGATTTTCTTCACAGTGTCTAGTATGGAGCTGTGTTTTGGAACTGTGCTGAACACGAGGCTGATAATATAGAGATGTTTTTGTTATTGCTGAGCATGGCTTACACAGAGTCAAGGCCTTTTGTGCTTTTCATGCACTTGCCATGCTGGTGAGGAAGTTGGGGGTGCCTGGGAGAGTGGGATGAGACACAGCAGGACAGGTGGCCAAAACTGACAATAAGAGTATTCCAGACCATGTGACATCATACTCAGTAAATAAAGTGAGAGGAAGAAGAAAAAAAGGGGACATTTGGAGTGGCGGTGTTTTTCTTCCCAAGCCACTGTTACATGTGATGGGGTCCTGCTTTGCTGGGGATGGCTGAACACCTGCCTGCCATGGGAAGCCGTGAATTAATTCACTATTTTGCTTTGCTTGTGTGAGCAGCTTTTGCCTTCCTTGTTAAACTGTCTTTATCTCAACCCATGAGTTTTCCAGCTTTTACTCTTCCAATTTTTATCCCTGATCCTGCTGGTGGAAGAATGAATAAGCCACTGTGTGGGACTTGATTGCTGGCTGGGGTTAAACCATGACACTCTGTAGATTCCTATGGAGAGCTTTCTGCACCCTGTGTCCTCTGGAAGCATTACCTCTCAGAAGAGGAAAGCATGACCTGCACTCCTTTTAGTCATCTCCTTTTTTGACATGGCTGGTGTATGAATTCTTCCTTGTATGTTATCTTCTCCAGGTGATCTTGTGTATGTTCAGTGCCGTAATGCTCCAATGTATGCAGCAGTTTGTCTTTCCACCCTGGCAATGTGTGATGGTTGTCTGTAGCTCTGCATTTTGCAGTTCTTTAGTTGTGCAGTGTTTTAGGTTCTGTGAATAGTTTCCCATGCACTGTTCTGTAAATATAGTTCTTGTTTATGCTAATCGGCCTGATGTTTTGAATTCTTGTAGTCTGTATGATAGACAATTCTGTTGACCAGTGGACAGTAGGAGGTGGTATTCTCTCCCTCCAATCCTCTCTACTTTCTGAAAACATATAAATAAAGACCGAGGGCAGAGGTCGGCCCCTTCCTTTCCTCCATTCTTCCTTGGCCTCTGCCCTGGCTGGTGGACCCTGATAACTGCGACTCACGTGCTTATTTTGTGTCCGAGAACGACAGTTGTCACCTTCGTGAGACTGGAAGCCTCTGCCTGTGAACATGCTCCAGCAGTGCTGGAGCAGTTGTTCATCTTTCAGGAAGAAAGGAGCTGACAGGAGCTGCTCCTGACAGGAGCAGGGCCACAGTAAGCACTTACACCTGTATTGCAGACTATACGTATTCCAGAATGCTGGTGAATGAACCAAACAATCGAATTCTGTAATTTGTAAACATGATTACTCTTCCCTTTCAGTAATTAATTTTCTTATATAACCTATGCCAAGTTCTCAAACACAAGGAGAGCTTTCTGATCACTGCAAGGTGTGGCTGTACTGTACCAGTCCGTGCTGCAAATTCCTTGGCCTGGTAGTGCCCAGTCTATAAATTTTCCCTAGCAGTTCAGCAGTGTTTTCTGCACACCAAGCATGCTGCAAAGGAGAGGCATGAGTATGAAGCCTTCATTGCTCAGAACATTAGAGAAGGCTTCATCCACTAACTGAGATCTCTGCCCTGTGGCTGACTTTGCTTGGCACATAAGAGTGTAGAAAGCCAAAACTCAAACCCTGCAGTCAGCCAGGTGGTAAATTATCACCTTTCTACATTCCACTAACTTTGTTTTCTTTCAGTGAGGAAATTAGAATAGGGTTGTAGGAAACCAGACTGCATGGAGAAATCTAAGGTAAAACAGAAGCAGGACATTTTTCACCCAGGAAAAAAAGATGGATAGAGTTGAGGACTCAAAGGCAGGCTGGAGAGGCAAAGTGCGCTGTGCTGGCATCAGAGTAGCTTGTCTGTGTGTGCACACAGGGCTAGGGAAGCAGGTCTGAAAAAGCAAACCACCTGGAGGTATTCCTCTAACAGCAGGTCTTCAGGCCAAATCTTTGGTCCCAAAGCAGAATTACCAACAGTGACCTTAAAGCTCAAGAGGGCAACTCCTGTGACAGAGAATTTTCAGCTTGGTGTGGTCAGCCCTGCCAGCTTTCCTGAGAGGCTTTAAAAGCGTGGGAGAAATGCCTGAGAGCATCACAGACACACCTTTTAGCAGGGAAGGAGTCTGACAGAGGTTTGATGGGAAAGGTCTGGAGTTCAATACATGCTCTGATGCCTGAGTGATGCACTCCTCAGGGGTCCAAACCTGCTGGTGTAAAGTAGAGCATCTTTGTAGCAGTTCTAATTTGTGCTGATGGCTGAGTTGGCCTCTGGCCAACTCAAAGTTGGGGCAAGCAGAAGGAAGGCTTGCAATCACCTCTTCCTCTCCACCAGAGCCGATGCTGTGCTGAGCATAAGCTTGGCTCAGTGTGGGACTGTGTCACTGAATCCTTCATAACAGAACGCACTGGGTCCAAAGCATGCATTCTGGTCTATCATATAAGCAATATGCCTTTTTAAAATTGTCACCGGCACCTTTATACATGCCAATTCTGGTGATAATTGCTGAATTTCTACATTTAGAGGAAGCAAGTGTTTCATTAATATCACAATGTGCTATTGTTTATTGCATGTGCTCTGTTCCTTCTAAATATAGAATTTAGGTAATTATCACTGTGGTTATTTATTGACTCGTTACGGTTCAAATGCAGATACATAAGATCTTGCAGTAATATTTATTTTTAAAAGTTTGGAATCTCTGAAAAATCTCTCCCTTAGATGGGTTCAGCTCTTAGCTTCCTATAAAAATTTCATATCGCATTTTTGGATGGCCATCTGGTTTGTTGAAGCTTGGAAAATCTGCCTTACACCAACGCAGAAATTTTGCTTAAGAAAAAAAAAAGAAAAACCAGCACCCAACCCTCAAAGAAATCAAAGGGCTTTTTGCTTCATTCCTAGCAATTAAAATAACTTCATGTCTATCTTTCGTTAGTTGTTAGTACTGGAGGATTGCAAGTACTTCTCAAAATTAATGTATGGAAAATAGTTCAGGAGAGTCTCGTATTTTTCTTCTGGTGTATTTGTGGTGAGAACACACTTTTTTTTTGGTCTAAATTACTAAGAAAACTTGGAATTATTCTGCCACAAGCTTCAGTTGCCCTGAATGGCACGCCAGCCATACCTATGCTTGCAAGGTCTGGTCAGGAGTTGACAAAAAAGACAAGAGGCTCTGTAAACTGGAATTTTGACTGTACATAGATCCTGGTTCATTCTTTCAGCACAGAGTGTTGGATTATTTTTCCTGACAATAACTCAGCTCTTGTTGTAGCCAAGTATGGCCTGCATCATATTGTGGCAAGAGAAAATGGTAGACAGCACCTCCTTGCATTAGACTGTACAAACATAGAGAAGAAGTTCTTGCTGCAAAGAGGCTGCACTTGGTCACCTATTTAAAAAATGCCAGTGTCTAAAATGGGGTTGTTAGAATGAATGTGAAATGCTGTGATGTTTTTAGACTTTGTGCTCCTCATAGGTTAAATGAGAAACATCATTCCAAACTCTGAACTGTGCTGATTGTTTAAAGCAAGGATTCTGGACAGCAGCATATTGACCTTGGCAGCCTAGCTGCTGCTTGTACCTCTGAAAATCTGTGAAAATTGATGAATTTTTTTTTGCTGCAGAAAGTACCATTTAATAGATATTTTTCTAAAAGAAAAAAAAAAGCCCCAATGTAAAGGAATAGAGAACACATCCGTTTGGTGAGCTTGGCTGAAGTATAGCCTTCCGTAACTTTCCACTTCTGGTGATAGATCTGTGTTTTCACTTTTTTGGCAGGTGTAGCAATACTTAATTGCTGTCAATTATTTATATATCTCCAGAGAACTGCAAAGTCTTACTTGCAAAAATTACAGGTCAATGTCCAAAGGACTATTAAGATCTGCACTGGGATTAAAGTAGCAGGGATCGCACTGAGCAGAGGATGAAAGGGGAAAACTCTGGGTTCCTGGAAAAAAAGTTTGTGGGACTCAGGTTCACTGATGAAGCCCTGCTGTGACAACCAAAATGTAGTCAAGACTGTGCCTGCTCTCTATTCAGAGAGCCTCTGAACATCCCCCATATCTGTTTCTATAGGATATCCTGTACATACATAAGGGGCTAAGTGTGCTCAATGATTTCCTGTGCTGTTGGGCAGGTGTGTGGATAGGAAACACAATATTCTCAGCCACTCTTTTAAAGGCTCATGAAGATTAAATCCAACAAGACCTGGTGATGGCTTTGGGATTTGCCTAAAAAGAACAGGTAATTAGTCCTCGCCTCATGTTTGCTTATTTTTCATCAAAAAAGAAATTTGAAAGCAATACCCAAATGCATGTTAATTGTATTTCAAATATACCTTTTTTTTGTTTGTACTTTTAGCAGATTTTTGCTTATGAATCTATTTTTCTTTTGCTACTGTACTGACTGATCATGTCATCAGACTGTTGCAAGGTATGTTGTTCTTTTGTTCTTTTTTCTTCTCGTTTTCCACATTGAAATTATTATTGTTCTATTCTCCATGTATTTTTTCTTTTTCTTAGGTACATATAGAAAAATAAGCATTCCTGTGAGGCTTTGCCTGTTCATGCTGTGGTAGTGTGTTCTGCCTTTCTTTGATGTATGGCCTTTAAATTGTTTGTTCACCTGTCTTTTCCCTCCTGCCAAATTCCCATTACCATGAGCTTGTCCTACATTTGTTGGAACATGCTCAATTAGAAACCCTCCTGCTCTTTTTTATTCTGTTCCGTACATTTTCATGTTCATTTTGAATGTGTCTTTTGCATACCCCTTCTTGTGGTGATGTTATCAGCACTTTTCTGGTTTCTCAAGATTGCAGAGAACACAGTTATCCTTTGTACAAAAAGAGTGTACAAATTATTCGAAATATTTTTTTTCTTCTTAACATTTGTTTCTCTTCAGTTTTATGGGAAAAAAAAAATTTAATTTCAGGTTGCTAGTTTAACAAATAGTTTGGAATCAGGGTTTTTTCCCCCTGGTTGCCTGTTCTGTAATAAGGTAGCCAATTCTCTGATTAGAGGAACGGCTCTCAGAGTCATGTTAATTGTTATAGATGTACATCGTAAACATGGTAAGGCTTTTGATGGTTCCTTACAATTGATTTAAATTAAATGACCAGATAGAAAGCAAAAATCTATTTGCGAAATGACACCCAAAGCTGTTGTCAAAGGATTTCTGTCAAAACAAGTTTCTGTAAGGATCATTCTTGATCTGTTATGAATGGAAACTCTGAAATCCTGGTTGACCGCATTTTGTGTTCTTTAGCTTTATGCATAGCATGGGAGGTTGAAGAAGTCCTGAAGGGCGGAATTCAGAAATGAAAAGAATCTTGGCAAATTTGTGATGATGCCAAGACTGCTGTTGATGCAATGCAACAAGAACAAGTGCAAACACCTATATTTGGGCAAGGCTAAATATCTGTATGTGCCTTCTGCCTGGAAGATTCAGGGCTATGTGGTCATTTGCAGCTGGACTGAGTTGTCTGCATTATCCTCTTACGGAAAAAAATAAGACAGAAAAAAGAAGAAAAAATGCAACTGAAATATGCTGAAACAAAATTTGTCTATAAGACAGGAGGAAAACATTCTATACTGTCTGATGACATCATAGTTGAAGGAAAGTCCAATTATTTGTGCCTTTCTCCATGAAAGTCCAGATTCATGGCTTTTAGTGTAGCTATTTATGAGACAGTGATTGTAGATCCAGAAAATATGATCTACTAGGAGGGACTGAGTGATTTGGGGTTATGCAGGTCTGAACGAGGTTATAGTAGCAAAGGGTTTAATAAGACGTCAGTTTTACAGTGAGAAGAGTGACAAGTTTTCCCTATGCCCAAGGAGCACATAAAAAAGTAAGCGTTTAACTGCAATAACTTTTAACTGCTTATTAAGGTTGAGATAGCAGAAAAGAGAAATACTAGAAAAGATGCTGTTGTATTTCCAGGCAGCATCTTTCATCAAAGACCTTTACATGGGAAATTTGGCATGAGTGTCGAGTGTGATGAGGCAGAATTGGGCTTTTGTTGGCACGACCTGACACAGCACCTACTGCTGTAACATTCCTAATAGCCAACTGTGTAGCTGACATTTACTGATTTGACATTGTTGTTTTCAGGTGTTTTAAATTCAACTTTATGAATGTAGCTATATTTTTCCTAGTGGTTGAGGATTCCTCCAAAGCAGGTGTCTTAGTGTACTCTGAATTGCTTCTTAAGGGACTTTAGAGGGACCTAATAGATTAGAGCATGTTGGTCTGTAGAAGTATTTCCCTAAGGGCCTGTCAACTTTCAGATTTCCTTCTCGGGTTTAAGTGAAATTCACCTACACAATGATTTTCACCTAAACATCTTACAGGGTAATAATCATTCTGCTGTGATTAAAGTAGCATAGCTTTGACATGTGGGTACAAATTCTGGCAGCAAATGGAATTATACTGGATTAACGTCCGTTGAAATAATTAGATGGGGAAAAAATACAGAAAAATTTGTAAGTAAAGAGTGGTGGTCTTATAAACAATGCTAGAAATCAAGATGTCCCTTGGGAAAGTTTCACATTTTACTGGCTGGGTTTTGTTTAAGTTAAAGATTTGTGTCACTCAACATCCTTTAGTCTGAAAGTAAAGTCTGTTTTAGGACTAAAAAGCTGGATTTGCATGGTTTTTTGGATTTTTTTTAAGGAAAGGTGTTCATAAAAAAAAATGTAAATAGAGGCATAAACTTGAAAGCTGGAAAAGTTGAACAGCTGTATTTATTATTTTGTCAGTCTTATTTCCCCTAATATCAAATTTATTTATATCACCTGCCAGCCTTTGTCCTTTGCTATTGTGATTATTACCTTGAAAATGTACATTTTAAAGATGATTTAAAATCAAGAGTGATTGGATTTCATTGCCTATTAAAGATTAAAATATGAAGATAAGTTTTGATTGAACAGAGTTAAAGATGAACAATTTTGATCAAATGTATCCTTTCTTATTTCTCTTTTTGCATCAAATAAGATTTTGTGATCTCTAGGATTAAATGAAACTTCTGCAGATATTGGTCTTCAAATATTGAATGCTGTTAATTTTGGGGTAAGGTTATGCAAGACAGTGTACCCTGTTGGATTAGAAATTATGATTTTTCTTCCATTTTTCCATCAGTAGGTGACTGAAATAAATAAAATTCTTTGTTAACATGAAAACAAACGTCAGAGCTTTCAGAATGGAATATTAAGTCTTTGGCTGGTAATTTGAAACTAAATATTTGTCTTTTTCCAGTCTGAAAAAATTTTGTATATGTTCACTAACATCAATACTATTCTATTTATAGAACCAATACTGGAGTAGAATCACAAATTTAGATTTTATATGGATGCAGTTAATACATTACTTTTTTTTTTTTTTTTTTTCATGGATATTGGACTAAGTTTGGTATCACTGGAATATTTTAAGGTAGATTCTCAGGCTTTGCTTCTCATATGTCTTTTAGAGCTAGTAGTAGGAATAAAATGACAGTACTTGAAGGTGTTAGCCTTGTTTAATATATATTTTGCTACTAACAAGAACAAGGTTATACACCCTTTCTGACACAGCCTCTGTGTCAGTTTTAAACCACGAGTTCATAGAGCTGGCTGCTAGTTTGGTAGGAAACTGCTTAGAAGTTGCTAGATAATATGAATTTTCTTTATTCTCTGTTGTATTTATAAATTAAGTGCCATCATTATTTAGGATTAGTAAACTCAGCATCTCCTCGGCATTTCTTCTCCCAAGGTACAGCACTATTGCAGCTCAGGATATTTACACGCAAGTTTATTCTGGACTGGGTTAAATTAGCAACTTTGTTTACAAAAATACCATCCCTCTCTGATCAAGTGAAAGTACATGCCAAATCACTAGTGTATCTGAGTCTTTTATGTTGACCTTAATGAGGCTTCAAAATTAATCCTGGAAGCATATGGTATTTTTGTTCTTTTAAATAGCCTTTTAGCAGCACTCCTCCACACAAAATGTTCCCACACTTACAGGTAATACAGCCTTAAAAATATTAATCCCTAAAAGTGCAGTAATACCATGATGGGGAATGGAATGGGGAGGAGGAAACTGCTAGACTAGGATTGAAGACCTTTGCTTTGTTCTTGTCTCTCCCACTAACTTGCTATATCACTGCAGGCAAGTTACTTATCCATCATATTTGGTCTTTCTCTGCTGTAAAACTACCAGATGGCTTTTTTTTTCTATAGCACCTAGCACAGTGGTCCTGTAACCTCAGCAAGAATATGTTTGGCAAATTATGTGGCACCTTCTCTCCTTGGATCTGCAAACCCACTCAAAGGAAAATTCTGCTTTCCATGGGCGCTCGTACCAGAATGGAGTCACAGGTTCTAAGGGATATGTTAGCTTCTGAGGTATTTCTCATGGTCTTCTGGTGTCCATATGTAGCACCATTTATAGTTTTAAATGCAACAAATCTATCTCATAGAACAGTACATTGCAATGAGTTTTTCAGGAGAAAGCAGTTACTGTTTAACTGCTGCAATCTGTACGTTTAAATTCAAAGTGCAATATTCTTTAAATGTTCAAAGACGAAGTCCCAACTTTGCTGATACGAAATGTACCATGCTACAAAAATCAAGTTCTCTCCTTTGGAAGCAACATAGTAGAAACTTGAATTCTAGCTTATTTCCTCATTTTACTTTGGCCTGTTTTCCCTTCTCTTCATTTGATTGTATTTAACCCTTATTTTCATCTGATAAAAATTGTCAGAATCTTCAGAACTGACATTCAGTCCCCTGGGAGAGAGAACTAACCCTCAGGGATACAAGTCCTTCTTTTGGGATGCACGATCTTCTTTGTGACACTAGCAATGATATAAGACCATTGGAAGTGAGCTGATAGATGAGGAATAGTCTTTGAATTACGGTAAGGAGACTGTCACTCTGCTGGCAGCCCTGCAGAGCATCACACATCAAAGCTTCCACACTGAGCTAATACAGCACTTATCCCACAGATATTCCAATGTCCCATATGCAGTCACTGTGTGTAGGGTGGATATGTGTGCACAAGGGGAGCTGACAACACGGGAGAAGATGAATGCAACTTTTGGCCGTTTCTTTGCAATAAAAACCCCCTTGTAATAACAGCATGTAGTCAAGGTCTTTGCTTTCCTTGGTTTCTTTTTCTTTTTTTTTTCCTAAAATTGAAAATAAGTAATTAAAAATTGACAGGAGGCTTTGGGGTTTTTTCCTAGGTTTTACGAAGAAATCAGGGAAAAGTTGAAAATGGTGTCTTAAACATCTGTCTCAAAAAAAAAATTATTATTGTTCTTTGGGTGATGGCGACTAATGTAATTGTAGATGTTTTCTGATTGCTGTAGTTGTTTTATTTTCCTCTAGATCACAAAGAAATAATGGGTTTGGTTTGTATTTTGTCGCTACATACATCAAGGATGGACTGGTAAAATAATCGGAACAAGGAAAAGTCTAAATATGCAATAGTTGTGACACTGGTTGCAGCTTGGTAAAATCTTTGATCTGCTGTGTAAAGTATGTATAATTTGAATATTTTGAATGCAAAACACACTTGTCTGTGTGTGGTGAGTATTTGGGAGATGTGCGGCACTGCTGCTGTGGTGTGTGTCCCATTTCCCCGAGGATGGAAAGTGCTTATGGGCTCACTTACAGCTAAAATTTAGCCCTTGTGCAAGTGTCAGACTTCAGTGCATGTGAAGATATGTGTGCACTTCCCATATGCTTTGCAGATTTTAAAATTCTAGGATTAATTTTTAAAAAAATAAAAATTTCCCTTTATAAGTTATATCTGAGAGCTAAAGGGTTTTTTTTCTCAAGCAGTGCAGTATGGCTGATTTATTTTTAAACCCTTAAATAGCTGGGGGAAAAAAAAAAACAACCAAGAACAGCCAGAATAAATTCACATAATCTGTATTTCTAATTTTACCATTTACCTTAAAGGAAATAATTTAAAGAGAACCAGTACCGGCACTCCAAAACATTTAGTAGGTAACTATTTTTTTTTTTTAGATTACACAAAACTAAAATGGTGAGATGTTGACCTTTGAGACAAAATCAGCCTGATTCTTCTCTCCATGACATGGTAAAAAATCTGTGTGTAGTGTTCTCGTTCCTCTTAATAGCTGTATAAAGAAGCATTATATATTTTCTTTTTTTAATTTTTAAGCTAAAGCCAACACAAGTCTCTCCCAAGTAAGTAAAACTTGTTTCTCCCTTTTTCTACCCAAAATCTTCTGAATCTCAGAATCACAGAATGATTCAGGTTGGAAAGGACTATGGCAGACCATCTTAGCCAACCTCCCTGCTCAAGAAGGGTCATCATAGAGCACATGGCACAGAATTGTGTCCAGACAGTTCTTAAATATCCCTACTGAGGGAGACTCCACACCCTCTCTGGGCAATCTGTTCCAGTGCATGGTCACTTGCACAATAACGAACTTCTTCCTCATATTCATACTGGTTTATAGCAAGGACACAAATAAAATCAACTTCAGCGGCATCTGTTGCATTTCCAGCAGTTTCAGACATTGCTCTCCCATCACTTGCTCATTCCTGTTTGCACTGTCCTGATGCCTGAACCTCATTATACCAAATTACTTGAGTCCTGGTCAATATCAGATTGTGATCCGCCTGTGACAAACCAGCTGCTGGCTCAGGCATTGGGGTTACTGGGGTTATAGAGGCTCTGCTACTGGTCTCAGCATAATGTGGTGAATTATTTCAAGGTGTTGAAGCTGGCCAACAGAAGGCAGTGTGTTTATACTTGGTTTTGTGTTAATACTGTCTGTCAGCACTGAGGAATTTTCTCCTTCACTGGTGCTCGTTCTTTACAATTAGACTCAATAGTCATAGCACATATCAGCATTTTTATCAGGCTAATCAAGGCATCTTCTGCTCTCCCTTGCATGGTAGACTTCTCTTAGCACCTATCTGCATCCTCTGCAATTATTTCAGATGAAATTGAGCTGCTTTGGGCACAAAGAATAAAACTGTGCAGTCTTTCTCCATTTTTTCATACTTCTATCACTCCTTCCTCTGTCCATTTTCCTTACATTGTTCTGCTTTTTTCCTCCCTGAAATTTGCCTTCCACTAAAGCTAAAGCAGCTTCTAGGTTTTGGGTTTCAGACGACAGTGTTGATGAAATATCTCAGATAAGAAGGGCCTAAGGAACAGCCCTGTGCTGCTTCCTACCTGTCACTCAGAACCCCACTGTTGCTCTTGACTATGCAGGTAACATTTATCACCAGGCAAATAAATCATGCACAGTAAGGGGCGAGTATTGGTAGGTCACTGTGCTCACTCCCATGGATGCAAAATCACATCTGGGCTGTTCTGAGCCTCTTCTCCTTTTCTGACATGAAATAAAAGTTGGTTCAAGCCGATTATACAAGTTTTGATTCAGCCTTTTAACTATTGAATTAAAGCTAAAGAGCCTGCCAAGGGAGGCGGGGAAGACAGAGTGGAGAGGGAGGAGGTGAGAGGTGGGAGAGGGGGAAGCAGAGAGAGGAGTGTGGAAAGTCTTAAAGCCAAGAAACTTGAAGAAATGGGGGGGGGAGTTAGTAAAAGAAGTAAGAGTTATTTTCAGATAATTTTCACTGTAGTTGGAATGATTTCCAATTAGAAACTATTTTTTGGTGTACTCTGGAGAGAAATAGTTAATGAGCCACTGTCTCTGCTCCCGGCCCCTCACCTTCAAGGCCCCTGCAACACCGAAGGGCCTTTTCAAAATCATGACAGTATTGTAGGGTATGCTTGATTGGAGTAACTTCCCTCCTTCTACAGGCAAAACTCATTGCTCTCGGCAGCATCTAGCCTCTGGCATCATCTCTGATAACCCGCCTGAAGCTTAGTGATAGCCTGGCACAACATATGTATTCTTGTGTCATCTCATGTGGAGCCACAGTCAATCCTGCTGAGCGAATTTCTGGAGACAGTAGCTAGAGGTCCAATTCTGCTGTCTAATATTAGATATAGAGAAACTTCCTAATGTGTTTGGTAGGCAAAGGCTGGCAAGAGTAGTACTGGCTCTCCCGCTTCTCTGCACCAATCCTTTCAATATTTTCTGTATCTGTTTGATTCATTTGGTTGTTAAATAAGTGAAGGTTTGAAGGTTTCTTTATAACTCCGACCTTGAGTAGGCTCATTCGCTGGAGTCACTGGGAGCATCAGCAATCCATAAAGCCCAGATGATGATCCTGCCCACTGTACGAAATTGAGACTAAATAATGCTTTTAATCAGTGTCTTCTAGTACATGAGATCACAAATTATTTTATACACATAATGGGATGGTTTACATTTCCACAGAAACATATTGCTGATTGAAAGAAGGTGGATAAGACTGAGCTGGGATGTTGCACACCATTTTAGTGCAGGAAATGAAAACACTTCAATTAAACCATTCAATTAAACTAAAGAAAGAACATAGGTGGGTGGAATAGAGCTACTTCCATTTGGCACAGTACATGGGATAATACCCCTGCTGCTGACGTTTCAAGTAATTTTAAAGACTGGGAATGGACAGAATTTTCAATGATGTATGGCTTTTTGTTGGATAAAAGATAATTTGCAGATGGGGTTTTTAAAGTCTTTTTTGAAAGGAAAAGCATCAGATTTGAGCTTTCTGGTTTGAAATGTGGGGTGTTTTACATTGTTATTGCTGTTTGCAAAAACATGGTGATGTTTGATAGTAGAGAACTAGAAAAGCAAATTAGTCAGGTTTGTTTCTTTGTAGAAATTTAGAGTCCTAGAAGACAAATGTAATAGCCCTGCACTCTGTAAAAGTACTAGGGGAAAGGAATCGGTCTTTTTAAGTAAGGTGATGTCTGATGAAAGAAAACTCTCTGCCAAGGGCTTTTGGGAAACCATCTCCTCAAGTATGACACTATTCTTTAATGTAATGACAAACTGTAGTAATACTGTAACCATTGAGTATTGCTCTACTATAAACCATAAATTGCAATGAAACAGGTCCTTCCTAGAAGAAAATGTGCTTTCATACCACTGCATCTACCTCCGTGCTAGTTTGTTTCCAGTTTGTACTGGAAATCATATCCCTAAAAGAAGGAACTTTTGTGAGAATGGGTCTTTAAGGATGTGAGAGAGCTCTTATACAAGCTATATACAACCTTCTCTGGCTTCCTACAGCAGATTTGTTGTATGAAATGAAACTTTTCCATATTGTAAGGCTGAGGAAATGATGACCTGCCTCATGAAAATTCAGTGTTTAACTGGTTCATCATATTTATTTGACAGTGAACATGCTACCCTCCCCTGCTTTGCCTCCACTGTCGTTGCTTTTCACATTGTGCAATGTGTATTTCATTACATGTTTTCAGAACAAAATTAGAACAATTGCCAATTTTCAATCCACAAGAATCCTCTACTGAAACCTAACATATCTAGAAAAAAAGACAAATTCAATCAACAATACCTTTACATCCTGTTAGATATAAAAAGAAATTTCTTTTTTAATTTTTGTTTAAATGAACCTACTGAATATCTAGTGAGAGTTGCACAAGACACAGGCTTGTGACTGAGTGAAAATGGCCAGTGGAAAATCCTCATGAAGTGGACCTTGCTGCTGTCATCAAGCAGATTTTAGCCCCATATCACTCGTGTTCAACACTGTAAAGAAAGGAAGGATAAAGATAGCTGAAAAATATCTCCATTAGCTTTCCTGATGTTCATCTGATCAATAACTCTGTCTTGCTGACCTGTTTTAGAGCAGACAATTGATGTCTGCTTGCTGCCTGCTGATGTCTGCTTATTCCCATCTCCTGCTTTAAGAGCAGCAGGGGGGTGTAGAAGATAATTCCTCTGTATGTTTCAATACTACTGATAATGAGTTGCATCTTCCAGATGTGTAAATACTACTGGAAAATTTGACTTTTAGTAAACAGGGCTCTCATGAAATGAAGTTAAGGCACTTCTTTTATCTTCTCATTAAATATTATGCCCTGCATATAAAAATCCCTCAAATGTGAAACTTAAAAATTGTTCCTGCAACTTACATGTGGTTGGGAGTGGTGGGACCACTGCATGGCTTCTCCACCATGTATTTAAGTTAATTGTTTGTAGTAAAGGCCTTCAACAAGAAGCAAAACTATGGTACCTTTTGACCTTGCTTGGTTTGGGCAAGCTGAGGTATATAGGAGTATTGAAACTTTTAAGGAATCCATGATTTATAAATCAGAGAGCTATTGATTTTTGGTTAAATTAGGTCTAAATTCACAAATTAGACAAACTTTTTTCATGCCCAGGAGTCAGGGAGACGTTAGGAGACATTAACTGTTATATTCAATGTGTATTGTTATACGCATTTTTATACTAATTTTGATTCTTTGAGTTCTTTTCAATGCAAGTAGATAGCGTCAGCAAATAATGAAAACATGGTGAAAACACCTTTCTGTTTTATAATCACAGCTTTGGAAGGATGTGTTTAGATGAAGGAAAAAAAAAACCCAACCAACCACCAAACAACCCCTCAAAAAACCAACCTGTGAAAATTACTTGTGGTAACAGGCACAGGGACAAGGTAGCGGAGCATAACAGTTTTTCAAACTGAATAAATTTATTTTAGTTCAGATTACTGTTACGTAAGTGATTAACAGCATTCTGTCAGACACAAAAAAATAGTTATGGAAAAAAATCCAACACAATCCTGATTGTTTAAGGAAGCACCCAGAGTCAAAAGAATTTTGAGCATACACAAAAGCAATAACATGACTTAAAATCACTTTGTGTCACTTTACAGGATTACGATGGACTGATCACTGGATCAGAGGTGCAAAAATGATAATAATGAAAAAAGTGAATAGAAGTCTGTTTTTTGAAAGGGAAGGTGGTTTCTCTGAAATTCTCACCCCTCTCCAGCACAGGAGGTGCAGTGGGACTGTGGTGCCTGTTGCAGCGTAGCTGCAGAGACTGAATCTTCCTGGCACCATTCCTCGCACGGACAAATTTCTCCAGTATTGAGTGGGCGTTTGGAAGCACAAGTGAAATGAAAGAAAAGGAGAGGGAGGAATTTTACCCAGAAAGATCTGAGAGATTTTACTTGTGTATGGGCTGTATAGCTAGGCAGTCACTTTTTGAAGAAAGTGAAACTTTTGAGGCTGTCAGATAAGTTGGTGCACATCCTAACTGTTCAAGGTACACTGTGGATTTCACATTTCTATTATTAAAGAAGCTTTGAGTACACAGGCATGGTCATTTCTGTCTGAACATTTAGGTTTCCACTCTCGACCAGGGGCAGGTGAAGTGCATCAGTTTATAGCCTATCTGCTACAATAATGGTCAAAAGTCCAAACATCAATAAGGAGATTTTCAGGATCTGGGATTTTCTAGCTTAACTTGTGTTGCTGTTGTCAGCATAGGCAGTGCTGGCCCTGAGATCTGTCAGTCCTGTGGCAGTCACCCGAAATGAGTGGTGCACGGCTGGACACAGCCTCTGCTAAAGGATGAACCTTGTACCAGGTGTGTGCTGGGAGATTATCGCTAATGCACTAAAGGCAATAATAGGTTAACATCGTGTGTGCCTTAATGACTATGGCTTGCTGGTTATATAATTAAAAGATTATATAGTTGGAGATAGAAGGGAAATATAAAAATTGTAACCTTTTTTGTTGAATACCACGAAGTCTGAAAGTGGGTTCTTTACAGCCCAAATCACACAGATCTGCACATCACTTTTGCTCAGAATTACAAGTTTGGCTCTCTTTAGTTATAATGGTAGTTTTTAATAGAATATACTCAACTCATCAAAATAAATCTGGTAATATAAAACAACATTATGATATTGTGTTGAGATTTTAACCTCCCCTCCATTCCCAAGACAAAGGAAAACTTAGGCATTAATCAAATAATTAACAGGAATTCAAATAATTACGCTGATTTTTATGTTTTACTATTTCTTAGTAATATAATAAAATTGCAAATTATTTCCATTCACCAAAAAAACCCGAAACAGTGAGATGAATTCTAATTCACGTATTCTACATGTCAGAAGGTGTATATATTATACAGATCCTTCTGATTATTGGAATAAGATAGACAGAAGTGTTATCTGAAATTAGATGGTTTGAAGTGCCACCCTGCATGGGGAAATTGATATTGATATTGATGATGATATTGCTGAGTACTAGTGATTGAGTGGTATCACTAGTATCCCAGATACCTGGGAAGGGTGAAATACGGTAAACACAAGAAGGTGTTAGTTCTTTCCAAGAATTTCAGAAATATCCCATGTAAGTTCTGAGGGCGAGTTTGAGTCTTTTATGCTAGTTGTGTACTGAATGACTACATTTAGCTGGCTGAGAAGCTCTCATCCACTTAGATTTATAGCTAGATTTGATGGCTTATCTATGTGAACTCACAGTTTAACTTTCCTCTTTAGCAGCATTCATTCATCACATGAAGGAAAAGCCTAACAATGTGGGTCATTTTGAGTATCAATTGACTGACAATTGATGAAAACCAGAGCCAAGAGCTTTCTGAAGGGAAACTTTCAGCTCTGCTTCTTCCCTCTCTAGGCAATCAAATCTGGTGCATGTAAGCAAAGGTAGACTTGCTCTTTTGCTTTTTTTGGATCACTGTGTACCAGGGGTAAAAAGGTATATACTGATATGTACTTTGGGCAAGAAAGAAATAGGGTGTGGTTTCTCTATTACCCAAGCCTCACTCAAATCTCACTGTTTAGAAATAAAACTTTGTGTCAGTGAAGCACATGGGAAAGCACCTTGGCCTTCAGAAAACTAATAGAATTTTTTCCTGTGGCTATTACTGTCAGGAACTAGAGGGTTTTGTTTGTTTTTGTTGGGTTTTTTTTTGCTTTTGGTTTGGTTTCTGGTTTTGTTTTTGTTTTCTTTTGTTTGGTTGTATTTTTTTTTAAGGTGAGCTGTAATATTTTTGTAATCCCTAAATTACAAAAATCTGTAGAAAGTACTCAATACAAAACAACTCATACTGATGGGTGCTGTGTATAAAGCACTGCAGTGCAGGTCACAAAAGGAAGGATATGTATGGGCTTTATTTCATTGTTCAGATTTCCATCTGCATATACAGCAAGAGTGGGTGTAAATCATCACAAATTCTGGTTTGGTGCACAGTCTTGGAAAATCTATAGCTTTGTAAAAGAAACCTGAAAGTTGTTGACAGCCAGCTCTTTTTAGCACTTCCTGGGGAAAAATCAAACAAAATCAAGACATTTGAGAGGATAGTATAATATGGTAGAATAATCAGCTCCTCTTCTAGTTACTGCTTATATTTTCTCTTAATAACTGGAGTGATGTGTCTTTATTTTGGGTCAAATTCCTTGTGTTTGCACTAGGATGATGCAGCTGTTCATCAGCCATTGCTTTCATACAGGAACACTAGGAACAAGCCAAAATGAATGGTAGCTTTAACTCCTTTATTCTGCAACCTGTGAATTCAGGATAGGAAAAGTGATTTATTGGCACAGCAGGTTTTACCTCTAGGCTCATGCTTTGGTTCAGATCACCAATGGATAAGTTTGTTGGTCCCTATCTACCCATGGAAAGATGAATTTTTGAGATGGAAAAGTATTATTAGTACATGTTTATCACTCTTGCCAAAGCTTAACTTTCCGCAATAAATCCCTAGCAGACATTTGTTATTGCAGCAAGCACCAGATAACTTGGCACATTCAGGCTTCTGCTCCAGAGTACTCCAGATGTGAAGAATTGTACATATTACTTTTGTGAAAGAACAGGAACTGGTATTCTAGGGTTGTCTTTAGAGAAATAAGACTTCATTGAGGAAAACTCTGCAGGACTGTGCCCCTGTGTTTTGAGGTTTGTTTGTGTTTGGATGTGTGACAGGTTGCAAAATTTTGTACAAAGGTGGATCTGATTAGTTTTATTAGCCTCTCCTTTTCATGAATGTTGGATCCGAAACAGTTAGCCGAGAGATCCCAGAGATATGGGATCCTCTGAAAATTCTTAAAATAAGGCAGCTTTTGTAGTGTGACCTGAAATCCCAGCAAATATCCAAGGGACAGATTTTTTTTTTCTTTAGGTACCTTTTTTCCCTTGGATTTCACAAATCAAGAATGACAGCAAGATAAAATGACAGGCTAGCTGCTGTCCTCTTTTTTTTTTTCTTCTCTCTTTTCTCTCTTCTGTACTAATTTGGACTTTTTTGTCTTTTTTTAATTTTTTTTTTTTAATTTAATTATCTTTTTTTGTTTCTATATACCAGCTGTACCACACTGCCATTTTTCCTACAGGACCATTTTAGAAATGGGAGCATATTGTATGCATAACTAGACACTGAAAATTATGTGATTAGGTGATTAATCACCATTCTTCACCTCAGGCCAAAATTCTGATGATTAAATCCACCTCTTCAGCATGTAACTTCTGAAACTCAAATGCATTCCAGCCTGCTTTTTCAGAGGAAAAGTTTCAGAAGAAATGTCATCTTCTGGGCAGGGTTGGGAATAAGCAAGACTTTCAGTTCTGAGAAATACTCATCAACATGTTTAATTCCCTCTGACTTTTATAAAATAAGCATTCCAACACTTTATATCTGTGAAAATAGGCTGGACTATGAACAAATGGCAGGAAAGTGTATGAGCTGGTGCACAACACACATAAGCCTACTCTAAAAAGGAGTAGATTTGGTGGTAATGTGATTTAGTATTGCCTGAAGGAATGCAATATTTTCATGGGAAGGAGCAGGTATAGCTTTGCCATAGACTTACCTCTTTCTGGATTGTTAAGACACTCAACTGGAAAATTACATGTGAGCTTTCTTAGGCAAAAAGAACATGTGAAACTCCCTGTCTCACTTTTTTCTATTTTAATAAGAGTGTCTATTCACAAAATGATCTGCCACCTGACATGCCCTTACTGTGCAAAGCAGAAGGACAAGGGCTCTTTAAAACCAGCTGGGACAAAACAGTCATCACTTTGGTGGCAGCAACGACAGCAAGTTTGGAAAAGCTTGGCATCTGATGCATCCTGCAACTTAGCAATGAATTGGATGGTACCACCCAAAGGACATTGTCTACATGAGTTCTGTAATTCTGATTTGTAGGTCTAGGCTACTACTGAAATTAAGCCTTTTTAGACATATGCCTTTCAAGGCTCCCAATTTTCACGATTTTTTTTCCAGTTCTTCTATACTTTCACTTCTTTTGTTGTAAAGTTAGTCACAGTTCAACACGTAATCTGTCTTATTGGTAATTAAGAATTAAGCAACAAACCTAATGTGTCATACATTGTTTTAGTATTCAGTGTTCTTATGTGGGGGAGAAAGGTTCGCTGCAGATATTTGGTATTCAGCAGTCAATTATACTCTTAAATGTTATTACTTCATTGTCTCTAATACTTCAACAATTTTTTATTTTTATTATTTGCTATGCATTTATTGGATTCTAATTAAAAAATAAATAAAAAGAACTGAGGGGAAAACGCTGGATTGCTTCCCATTCCAATGGCAAAGGAAAATAAACCCAATCCCCACAACTATAGTATGAAGGGCTATATGATGTATTTATAAACTACTGAATGGGGCTGCCTGGGTTCATTGACCCCAGTCTGGCTGGTGTTAAATGCACAGAAATAAACCCATCCCCAAAAGATTGCAATCAAGGGATAAAACAAGAAACAGATGGCTGGTCTTGCAAGGGGAGTGTTAAAAATAAGAGGAAATTGACTGGCACAGTAGGCAGTGGTCTTGGCACACCAGCTGCTTAACCACAGACAATTTTTTTAAAGCATCATGGCAGAGGAGAATTTTTACGGTTAGTTTTGAAACACGGAAATTAAATGGTTCTTCATTTTCCAGGCAGCCCCATGTTCTCACAGAGTGAGTGTAAAAGCACAAAGGAACTGTCTGTCACTGATTGGTTGGGGGCTTTGGCATCTCGGTAGAGTCCAAGGAGAGATAACTGGGACAGTGTGGGAGCACATGCGGGAGATCACAGCAGGCTGAAGAAAGAGGAAACTGAATGGACAAGGAAGATGATATGATACCTCTGGGAGAGTGACAGGTCTCTGCAAGCTTTAAGGAGGCATAATTGGCTTCAGTGTTTGCCCGGCTTTGGTTAGAGAAGTCAGGATGGAAGGGGGTGAAACTGGTAAGGCTATCCTCCGTCAAGAAGGATAAGAATGCTCTGCTGCTAATCTGCTCTGCTCCAGTGTATATTTTAGTGAAATTTATAAACCACTGGACAGCACATGTTACAGAAGCAGCACTGTACCTTCGACTGTAGTCATACAATTGTCACCTGCAGTGTCTTAAAGCTCCACAAGAATATGTGAAGGCAAATACACTGCAAGGAAAACAACTAGCATATTTCTAAATTTGACCTCTTTGTATTCAACTTTAAAAAATATTAATCCTGTTCTTTTTAGCTAGTCTTTTCTTTGTGGAGCTTGTCCGAACTGTTTTGTTGTTTTGCCTTGCTTCAGAGCTTTTTCTCTGGGAAGCGACTAGCTAACCCCTTGTTCTTCCTGTACAGGAACAGGAAGATGTTGGCTTGAGAATCCAGCAGCTACACCAAACTGGGTCATGTAGCTTGAACTATTTTTAAAACGATAATCTCCTTTTTCCTTCAGTTCTCCTACTTCCAGTAGGTACTGCAGTCTGTTTTAGTAGTAAACTGGCTTATTTCAGTCAGTGCTGTACAGACTTAATTCTCAGTGGAAAAAAAAAAAGAAAAAAGAAAAAAAAAAAGAAAAAATATGTGTGCTTCAGAAGTCTGAATTACCCAGATCACTCCTAATTGGTGAAAGAGAATGCTGAGTATGGATGGCAGATGTTTCCTTAATTAATATCCTACTGGGTTAATCAGCAGAACCTTGGGAGCTGCTATGAGACTTTTTGATGTGTTCAGAGAATCCAAGCCTTGATCCATAGACTTTAAACTCATAAATGCTCTAGCTATTTGTCTATGTGATACTTGCAAATAATAGAGTCTTCAGTCAGAATTTGTCTTTTGTGCAACCT
This sequence comes from Ptilonorhynchus violaceus, assembly GCA_013397565.1. NCBI lineage: Eukaryota > Metazoa > Chordata > Aves > Passeriformes > Ptilonorhynchidae > Ptilonorhynchus > Ptilonorhynchus violaceus. The sequence goes on along the minus strand of VZRJ01010918.1, from coordinate 9,666 downwards.
AATTCTGTGAACATTTTGATGACATTTGTGTTCAAAATTTACAGTAAATCTTTCATGCAAATTGAGCTCCTCTCTAAATTTGAGATTTCTTACAGGTTTTAAAAAAATGACTTATTCACAGTTCAGAATGTTTGCCTTTCAATCTCCTAAGAGCTGAATACACTATTTTTAATTTTGTGAAGTCTGTGTTTTACCATAAGTCAGTTTGATATACAAAAAATTTGTCACGGACCTAATGGCACTCATTAGAACCGCATGTGCTCTCACTGAAAATAGAGCTAAGTCAGGAGGAGAAATTGCAATCTCTAACTTTTACAAGCTGAAACTTAGAAAAAGACAGTCATCTGTAATTTTTTTTTGTTTTCACATAAGTCTCCCTGTATTTTCTGAAAGCTAAAAATTTGAACTTTTCACTAAAATAACAATGAAATGGGATGAAGAAAAATTTTTCCATTTCTCCTTCTGAATGTCTCATTTTGCAAATACCCATCTTATAAACATTCAAATTTTAATCAATTAGCATCTTCTGGAAAATGCTGAAGGCACATCCCCAGAAACTCTAGTTATAATCTTCCTTATACAGCTGCATGTGGAGAGGGGTAAGGGAGGACAGAGAGAGAAAAGCTGCAGAAATATTGGTTTTGTACTCAAGTTAGCAACATCTTCCACTGCAGCAAAACACCTGTGGGCTTTGTGGGCTTATTTAGAGGCTTGGATTAATCTCTTTCTTTTTACTCTTTATGTTCTACCATACCTTTCTAAGCAAATCCTTAGCCTCTCTGTAGAAAGTTTCTTAAATACTGCAGTATGCGTGATATAATCATATGAAAAAGCAGAATTTACCTCTCATCTAGGTCATTGATTCTTCTTGAAGCAAACTTACACCCAGCTAACTAAACTCTCTGGAGAGGAACTGGGCAAAAGAGATTGCGTCACAGCAGGAGAATAAAAAGGGTTGGTGGAGAACCCTCTCTTTGAACAGTTCAGCCTTATTTTGCTTCACATGGGGGGTTTAAATAAAGGATCTATGTAGTTATTTTGTTTTGTTGTTTTGGTTTGACTTTTTGGTTTGGTTTTGGTTTGGTTTTTTTTTCAATTGGATACCTCTTCTGCCTGTTTCTGGACCTCTACAGTCTGCAACAATATTTTCCATGGAGTGAACCTCGACCAAGAAAATGAGAGTCTGAACCCTAAGTGCGTTTCTGAATCTCATAATTTCTGTCTTGGAAACTTTGGCAACTACAAAGTAGAGGCAAAACTTGCTCTCGCTGCGTGGGAAGCAGAAATAAATGTTATACTAACCAAAAGGGTGTTTTTGGAAGGACGTGCCACCTACAATAATAGGGAAGAATATTGGTTCTCACTGGTTTGCCTTAATATTTTAAGCTGTTCTTTGCTCTTTTCCTCACTAACTCACATCCCACTAGCTGTTTACAGTTATTTCACACATCTTATGCCAGCCTTATGCCATTCATTCTGTTGGGACCTGCTTGAAATCTCCTCGAAAACTTACTGCTATGGATTTTTTAAAAAAATTTCTTAGCTCCTGCCCATCAAAACTCATTCCCCTACAGGAAAAAAAAAATTACATCATTTAGTATATAAAACATGTCAATGATTATGCAAGATCTTGGTACTACTCTTGTTCCCTCTGTTCCTCCTATCTGTCAGCAGCAGTCAAGTTTCTAAAATTTTCTTGTAGCACTTAGTTTGGAAATACAGACCTGATTCCTTCTTGATTTAAGGTCGCTTTTTCTACTGTAATACATTTATTCTCCAATATGCCCCCTGTATAGGCAGTGACTCTTGAGATGAAGGTATATTCTAAGTCTTGCCTTCCCTCTGTCATGTTTAATAAACACGGATCTCATTTCCTAGAAAGAGAAGCTGTCATCGTCCCCCATTTAAGGGAACATGACTGAAGGCATTCTTTAGCACTTAGATTCATGCATCCCAGGGCAGGATTTATCTTGTTATGCATGTTGATATTGCATCATTGGGGGTGGAACGGGGTAGATTCTTCCAGTACAGTAACTTATGTAGAAATAAAATATAATGTTATACAGCACTCAAGTAAACCAGAAATATTTTCCCCAACTGGCTTGAAAAGATGTAACAGTTCAGCATATGATTTTAATTAGTGTCCATGTAACTAAAAATGTGTTTAATTCACAATAGCATTACAAGAAAACATATTGACATCTAATTATGGATCATAGAATTTGCTGCAGAGAAACTGTAGTGCATCTGTTCAATGAGACACAATCATGGAGAATGCTAAATGGCAAAATATAATGAAAATGTGAACCAATACACAAATGAGGCCATTAAATACATCAGTGTGAAACAAAGTGGGGATATTCAAGAGAAGAGCTCATGCATAGGATTTGGTTGATAATACAAAGTGATATTGTCTAGTAAGGGATTTTTTCTTATTATTTACTTGTGAATAGCAGGATTTCAGCTGCTGGGATTTCTTAATGGGAACTGCTATTTCCAAGTTAACATGAAAATACTCGATGTTTTGCTGACAATTGGCAAAATGATTCTCATGACTTCTCACAATAAATGCTTAATTTGTTGCATTATTTTGTCAGTTCTTGTGCTAAAGTCTTTCCTCTTAAATACCAATTTTACCTTAGCAAGCTGATTTCACTATTCTTACACTATACTCTTCACAGTGAAAGTCAGATTGGAATCATAACATTAAAAAAGTTAAAAAATATGTACATATTTGGACAAGAATCACAATAGTCTAGAACTAAACTGATCTCGACTGATACAGCACTGAACAATCCTACTTGGACAAGCTCTTAAAGCATTCAAATCTGAAATACCTTTTAACCTCCACTTTCAGTAATCCTTTTTCCTGTCTTCTTTCCCCATATTCATAGGTAAAAAGCGTTCATAGAGACATGAATTAAGACTGCAAGAAAGTAGGATCACTTTTTGCTGATTTCTACCTGGACTCATATTTGGAATATTAAGCTGGCAAACAGTATTATGTAGAGAAGAACTTGTCTTAAATTCATCATATAGGATCACTCGCTCCTGAAATCTCTGTTTATTCATCGAGAACAAAATTATAGGAGCCAATCACAATTGATCTAATGAGTTTGCAGAGCCTTTTATTAATGAAAAATGAAAAGAGATCACTCCACCTTTTAATTCTGAAAAATACGTAATTACAAAGACCTTTAGTCCTACTGCCATAAAGAAAGATTTTGGTTTTTTAAAAAAAATTTGTTGATTCAGAACCTTACATTAAATTAGGTATTAGAAGGCGCTTAGGCAGATGTACATGCAGCTTCCAGCCTCGTGACTGAATGCCTTATGCACAGTCATTACACAACACTAATATCCTCAATTGTTACACTAGCAGAAATACAGCTCCTGGGCTGGAAAAGGATTTGAGTTGATTAAACTGTCTGTTTTTCCCCATAACCTGTCAACCTAAATAAGACAGTGATTAGATTGCCGCCAACTCATGCAAGTCATTTGGATGGACATGTTATTCCCAGTTGTGCTTTCAGTGAAATAAAACCAGATATGCTAAAATGGTGGGCAAATTTCTCTTTCTTTTTGCAGTTAGAAATACACTAAACAGTTTGACCTGTAACACACGCTTCAGTGAGTGCCTTTTTGCTCTTCAGAGCACAATGGTGTGAGTGATCTGCACATCTGCAGGAAATTCAGAACAACAACCCCCCAGTGTCTCCATTTTCTTCCATCTCTTCCCACCTGCAATATAACTTTCCTTTTGTAGACTATTGCTATTCCTCAAATTCTGAAACAACTCATTTTTTACATATCATTTTAATTAAATGTCCTCGGGGATAAAACAATAAATTCAGAAGATCATTTCTGAAAGAAGTGGGGAGCACCTGATGATGTAGATTGGGGATTTGAGGTGAACAAATTAACTGATTTTCTTCTGAATGAATTGTTTGGTCTTTGAAGTAATAAAAGAAGTGATTTCAGGGCTTTGGACATGAAGTGGAATGCATGATAAAATGAATGAGTGATAAAATCTTGGCTTTCAGGAGTGTATCTTCTGATTCACACTGATTAATCACTCAGTAGAAGGTGGAGACAAATCCTGAGGTGGTTGTAAAACATGGTCAACAACTTTCCATTTACTTGCTGAAGCCATGTCAGATCTCCTCAGGATTTGTTTCTGTAGTCCAGTTAAGGCAGGCAAGTGCCTGTCATTAAGGATTTCCTGGTTTTATAGGAAAATGGTGCAAAAGTATTATGTGTATTATGTGTAACACCAGAGTCACTAGTAGCCAGAGTTCACTGACTTAGATCATAGGTCAGAGCATTGCTGAATATTTTGAAATATTTACAGTAAAAGACATGAGAATGACATTTGTTGTGTGGCATGAGGAAATTGAGGCAGTTTTGAAGCTAAAAGTATTCTGTCTTGAACTATTTGTTTTTCCACAGAAAACATTGTCTAAAAAAATAGAATATACCTTGAAGACAAATCATAAATAATACTCTGTGAATTAGCCCTCTTTCTAGACATGAAAAAGGCCTCGGGGAAATGCTTCTCTGGACAAAATATCCCCAACAGGCTTTAGGAAATAGTGAAGACTGCCCATTTATTTAAAATACCAATAAATGATTTTACCTCTAGCAAATAATTTATTTCTAAGCCAAATCCTTGATCAAATCATTGCTGCTTTTCATACCTTTAAGCAAATTTATGATCCAAAGAGATACACAAGTCATGGAAGACATGTAGTAGTTTACAAAGCAGATCCCAAAGACCTTTCTTAATTCAGAGGTTCTCATTTTGGAAAATACATTGCAGTTGACTTCAAGTGGGAAAATGGACCTAGTTTTCTAAAATGTATTTTGCTTAGCAAGGCAGTCTCCTTTTCTAGTGTGAGGGAGTCTGCTTGATACACAAAAATCCATTTGTTGTATTTAAATAACACATATGCATTTCAGCTTTTGCAGCTTTAGCTAAAAAAGATCTGGAAATCCTGGGCGGAAAAAAAGCATTTTAAAAGCAAGACACTTTCCAATTAAAACAGCTAAAAATTCAGTAAATATTGACATGGAGAATACCTGTTATTAGGTCCTACCCTCAACCCTTATTTTAGTACTGTAGGCAGAGAGAAATTTATGTTTTTGTTGTCCTCTGGTATCAAATCTACATTACTGATAAGTATATTCTGCACAGAGTCTTGTCAGAGGTCTCTGAGACAGTTCCTGGAGAGCCCTCAGCCTCAATTGAATCTTCTGGTCAGAAATTCATATTTAACTTTGAGGTCTACCTAAGAGAATAATGGTCACAATTATTGCATTCAGATGGATCAAGCATTTTTGGCTGTTGCCTCATCCTTAGGAAAGCAGGAGGAGCTCTGAGAGAGCCCCTAAACCTTACGGCAAGAAGTGTGCTTGTAATCACTGAACCACAGAATATCTGGGGTTGGAAAAGACCTCTGGAGATGATCTAGTCCAAAACCCCCTGCTCAAGCACGTTCACCGAGAGCAGGTTGCACAGGATCTAGTCCAGATGGGCTTTGAATACCTCCAGAGGAGACTCTATAATCTCTCTGAGCAGCCTGTTCCAGTGGTCTGTCACTGTCAAAGTGAGGACACTATTCCTCATATTCAGACAGAACTTTTCTGTCTGTGCCTATTGTCCTTGTCCTGCCACTGGGCACCACTGAAAACAGTCCGGCCCCATCTTCTTGACACCTGCCCTTAAGACACTTGTATGCATTGCTAAGATCCCCTCTCACTTGTCTCTTCTTTCAGTTAATCAGGCCCAGCTCCACCTGCATAAAGGGGGTGCTTTGGTCCCCATATCGTCTTCACTGTCCTCCACTGGACTCTCTCTCAGATTCAGAAGGATCCTGATTCTTTCTAGTTCAGTCTTTAACCTTATTTATTATTCTGTTTTCTCATTGTAATGTCAGCTGAAAACCACCAGATTAGGGTACCTCTATCAGTTTAAGATAGGGAGGGAAGTATGCCATTGAAGGAATAACTGGTATCTCAAACATTTTAGCAACTGCAAATTAGTGTCTTCTAAACAATTCAGACATCTGAATACCATAACACTTTAAATTTAGGTATGATGCATGCACTGTGTTTAACCATGATTCTTGTGGGCATTTAAGGCTTCATCTCATTTCTTCTGCTTCAGACAGGTAATTTCCAGTCTTGACACATTTTGTTTTTTGCTCTGTAAGTATTAGGTTTTGGCTTTTTTTGTTGGTGGTGGTAGTTTTTATTGTTTGGTTGGGTTTTTTTAACATGTTATCAGAAACTTCTTTTCTCATTGCTGTGCTGATTTTCAGTTGCAAGTACAGGTGTAGCGCATTTGATATATGGAAGGAACTTAATTTTCTGAAAGCTGGTGAGCTATACAAGGAAAGATTTCGATGGATCAACATGTGCATGAAGCTGTAGTGGGCAAGGTTTACAAAAATATTATTCTTGAATTATGTAACCTGTCTAAAAGGAGTCTCTATTTCAGGACCTTCACCTATATCCCTGCATAATCTTCCTTTACTACATGGCATGTTGAGTCAATTGATTTTACAATTTCTGAGCACAGAGAAAAGTATAAAATTGAAGTAGCAAAGAAGATGCATTGCTAGCTGAAATGGAAAGGTACTGGATTTTACTGGAAAGGGAAAAAGCTGCAAAAAGGTGGAGGTCACTGAGGTTACTTCATTTAACACTAGAATGAAGGATTATTGTTTTCAAAATACTTCCATTTAATACTTCTGCTCATATTGAGAACAGAAACATGAAACAAGGTGGATAATATTCCGTCATTACTGATGGACCGCTGGCTATGAGCTGATCTAAGTACTTCTTTAGGGGTATTTGATATCATGGACTGAATTGAAGATGGAAATTACTAGAAGAGGGTAGAGTAAGGGTAACATTTTGAATATTAGTTCAACTTTTGCTTACATTGACTCTTGGTATCTATTGTAGCTTTTCTATGGGCAGAGCAGCATCTGTTAATATGACTCCCAAGAAAAGATTTTGTAATTATTTTCTTTATGTTTATGAAGACTTGTATATAGTAAACTCTAAAACAGGAAGCATGTGCAAAAGCATAGGATGAATAAGTGTACACCACCAGGGAACTGTAGTGGGTAAAGGTAAAGAGTTTAAAAGCAGGTGAGGAGACCTTGATTGAAGACATGTACGTAAATTGGATTGTATGCGTGCAGAAATCTGTGTTATGAATGTAAATAAGTAGATCACTTGTGATTCCTGAACATTAGGGACAATATGCTTTCCTTTGATATGGAAATAATGGTTTCTGTGTAATTCTTCTTCAGAAGAAATAGAATCTGTTTCCGGGCTTGTGTACAGAAAGGAGATGCTACAGAGGCTAGGTGATGGAGTTCTAGGATTTTGCACACAAACACTGGCCCTTGCAGCTCCATCTTTACTTAGCCTTATCTTACTGCATCATCACTGGTCGGATGCTTCAACTTCTGATACCTCTTGTGTTTTCATTCTCATAACAGTTTCCATGCTGTATCTGATTTACAAATCTCTTCTGCTGAAACATTTCAAAAAAAAAGCGCCTTATTTTGACCGAAATACAAAAAGGCAAAATTACTCTTGTGCAAATCTACAACCTGATGAAAAAGTCCATAGTTTATAACTATCGTCACAAATTTATCTTCACCTGCTTACTGATTCCTCAAGTTAGGCAGNACCTGCCATCCCCCTGTCTCTAGCAGGCATTCACCATGCCTTCTTCATAAAGTACCAGGTCCATCAGCTTCTCTCCAGTCTTCACCTTGCATCTCTCAATGTGTCCAGTAGGCTCAATCCAAATATGGTGGATTGCTGGGTATGCGAGCTGAAATACAAAAAGAACTTTCTGATCAGTCACAGCATTGCTGATTAAAGCAGAGCACAGGGTGTCAGCAGGGGGATAAATTTATTTAGATGCCAGCCTGGTAACACCTTCATGTTTCAAGTGATTTAACAATCTACTTGTGAAGAAGATGCAACAAGGGAAATCAATTCAATTAAAGATTTTTTTTTGACAAGCAAGGGACTGTTTAGGTTTTAAACAAGCAAAAAAAATCTAAATACTTGCTATTATCAGTGAATTCTCAGCTTTATTAGGTATTTTTCATTAAAGATACCTCAAGTGACAGATGAAAAAATGCTGATCAATCATTCAAGAAATTCTTCTTCCCGGTAGACCCTAAAAAATGTTGTCGTGAATCAATCAATTCTTTTCCATTTTACTTTTGAAGATGATGTCTGAAATGTAAGAAAAGTGGGTTATAGACCTTAGGTTGGATTGGAATGATACTAATTGGAGCTCATTATGGTCTAATATAAATGCTAATCTTATAAATATTAAAGAGTCAAATCTATCTTAATGTATTACACAGTACCTACATTACCTTCAAAAAAGTCAGCTTCATATCAACAGAGTAGAAACTCCAATTGTCAAAGTTGTAGAGGAACTTTCAGAAACGAGCTGTCAATGTCCATAATTAAAAACTTCTGGTCAGGCACCAGGAGAACCATTGACAAAAATGGTTTGGTTTTAACTTTAAGACACATTTATTACGCAGTCTGCACTCTACTTAGAAGATTTCTGGGGATCTGTTTGCTTGATAGTAAAAATTCCACTGTTTTTCACACAAATTGCCTTTTGAAAAGCTGACCCATGCTCTTATCTGATAGAAAACAACATTTTTTGGCACACCTTGGGAGTGACTGATGCCTTGTCATAAAATTATATGTAGATAGATACAGACCTGTATCTTTGTCTCTTTTTTGTCTATTCCTGTACAATCTTGTTAGGTGACTAGAAAGTCTGGTCAGACTTCTATGCTGTGTGCGCCTTAATGGTAAAAAAAATACCTTTGTCTCTACTTTTTCCTTCCCTCCTCTTAAAATCTTTCTGCTCTTCCCCTCAAAATGCAGAAACGCGTGCATTGGTAAGCTCAATTCACTCGCATCGGAACTCTGTTGGGGGAAAAAAACCAGATTATGTGCTTCTCTCCTTCAAGCATGTTCTCTGTGTAAGACCAGAGAAAATTATTTTGCTGATAGAAAAAAAGAGAGTATGTGAGTGAGTTAGGGGATAGGAGGCTGATCAAGCTGAGCATGTAGGATTTACTTATGGGAAAAGTGAGGGGGGAGATGGAGTGTTTGGAGGAGGGAGAAGAGAGCATTGTGCTCTAATTGTAAAATTAAAGTAATTAGTTGGAAGAACAGAGTCTTGGGCTCTCAGCCCCAAACCAGAATAACTGTTTAACATCTGTGCACCAGTATTCTGCTAAACAAAGCACAGAAACTGTGTTGAAATGCATATGTAGCCCCAAACATTGTCTTTTTAAAGTATTTCTCAAAATTCTGCTATCTCCTCTTCTCTTTATTCCTTTTTCTGCTAGCCCATATATATGTACCTTTACCAGGAGACATAAATTAATGTTTCACACGAATTATATATGCAGAATTTTAACCTGATCACAGGTTCTTCAAATTTGTTATTCAAATTTGGTTGGAAACTTCTTTCTCTCTGTGCACAGCGAATGAGANAAAAGAAAAAGAATAAAAAGAAAAAGAAAAAAGTTAGAAGGAATAAAGTGGGTAGATCACTTCAGTGTAACACTGGTTGCAATAAGAAACTCAAAGAATGATAAA
>VZRJ01010915.1:125576-142302 GCA_013397565.1 Ptilonorhynchus violaceus | reverse complement strand
TCCCATCCCATCCCATCCCATCCCATCCTGTCCATCCTGTCCAGCCCGTCCATGATATCCTGTGCCACTTCCCGCAGTGCCACCCGTGCCCTCCCGTCCTGTCCCACTCCACCATTCCCAAAGCCCAGGCACTTCCTGGAGCCCTTCCCACACCTCCACCCCCCCTAGAGCCTCCCCGTGGCATTCCCTCCTCACTGTGTCCCCGCTGTGTCCCCTCCGTCCCCCAGCCCCCAGGTCCCGGTGGACGAGGATTATTTCCTGGAGAGCGAGGCCGATCCCGGGAACCAGCCCATCTACGCCAACACTCTGGGCCCCGCCGAGGACGTCTACATCGTTCCCGACCAGTGAGGGGCTGAGGGGACACCGGGAGGGCTGGGGGGGACGCTGATGCCCTTTCCCTGCCGTCCCCCAGCCCAGAGGGGACGGGGATGGACATTCCCGATGGCTGTGCCGGGGACGCGCGCGGTTCCCATCCCATGGGAACGCCTTTCGCGGGGGGTATTTTTAACACCCCCCCCACCAGCCCCAGTCCCCTCCTTCGTCCCGGTTCTCACCACGGGGCCGGGGCTGAGCTGACATTTCCTCCCGGGGCTGCGGCCACCGACCGCGGGGACGCCTCGGGCCGCATCCGCCGGCGCTCGGCACCGGAGCCTTCCGGCCGGGACGCACAGGGGCCCCCGGGGTCGGCTGGAGGAGCTGGGGCCGGGGCTGACCGCGGCCTTGGGTTCCTCTTCCCCTTTCGGGGCCGATGGAGAGCGCCGGGTGCCGCTCACCGGCGGTTGGGGACATCCGGTGCCACCTGCGCCCTCGCTTCTCCCGCGAAATCGGCCGCTGTGGGGAACAAAGCAAAAGCTCCTTTTTGTAACCCTCCTGGTGAGCCCCCCGAGCTGGTGGGCACCGTGGGGACATGGGGACCCCGTGGCTCGTCTGGGTGTCCCCCCAGCCCCCGGGAGGCTTCGCCGTGCCCCATTAAATGGTTTAATTATCTCTAATTACCTGCGTAGCTCGTGGTCTGTGGGGAGCCCCGGGCAGGATGTGGGGCTTTCCCGGGGGAAAGTTCCTGAAGGTCCCAGAGCCTTTGTCCCCAAAAGCGGGGGGTCCCAAGGGGCCAGAACCCTCAAGGATGTGTCCCCAAAACCTTTGTCCCCAGAGCAGGGGTCCCAAGGGACCAAAAACCTGTGTCCCCAAAGCAGGGGATCCTAAGAGACCAGGACCCTCAAGGACAGGTCCCCAGAGCCCGTGTTCCCAAAGCAGGGGTCCCAAGGGACCACGAGCCAGGTCTGTCAAGTCCCTGTCCCCAAAGTGGCCATCTCCCTAGCTTGCATCCGTCAATCCCTGGTTCCCAAAGCCGCCACCCCAGCGCAAAAGTCCCATATTCCATGTCCCTCAAGCCCAGGTCCCCACCAGGAGCTGGGAAGGGGCCGAGCAGCCCAGAACACCACCGGACCCACTGGAAGAGGGGACAGAGACGAGCCGTGGCCAGCAGAGCCACCCCATCCAGCCATGGGGCGTCTCTTGGGGACAGGGTTTGTGCCACCAACCTCCCTGGTGGGTTTCCCCCAGCCCTTTGGTGCCCACAGGGTCCCAGGGCCAGAGGCACCTGGAATGGGGCAACGGCCACATCTCGCCTGGACGTCCCCCTCGGGGGTCAGGGCTGTGCCCAGCGCCCTTCCCAAGGACACAAACAGCTCAAAGGTCTCTGGGAGCAGTGCCCAGGCATTACTCACGCTCTGGCGGGATGGCACTGGAAAGCCACGAGGATTTCCTAGTAAATCCATATAGAGTCAGATCCCAGAGGAGCTGAGGGTTCAAGGTGCAGGGATCCAGTCAGAGATCCCCCCTCCACTCAAGCTGTGCAAGAGGAGCAGCCAAAATCCCTGTTCCCATCACTTTATTAATTTACATTATTATTACAGCCTTCTTGTTTTATAGAAATATATAAAATAGAAATACACCCAAAAAAAACCCTCTTTCCCCCCAAAAGAGTATTTTGCTATAAAATACAATAAGTTAGAAATAAATAACGGGGTTGTATAAATAAGTCTCTGAGCAGAGAAGAAGGTTTGGAGTGGGGTATGGACGCCTGGTCCACCTGGCCCATTTGGGGTCTCTTGGGCGGGAAGGATCCACCTGTCCAATAAAACATGGATTTAAATAAGAGAAGAGACGGGGGAATAAGTTACTGTGGAGGAGAATTCACAACTGGAGATGCTGGGGCTGAGACCCCGGGGCGGAGCAGGAGATCCCAGGGCTGAACTGGTCGGCAGAGCCAGGTCTGGCGTGGAGTCATTTGGCCACATGGTCTGGATTTTGGGATGCTGTCGCTGGAGGTCCCGTGGCTGAGCTCGACGACGGAGCCAGGGCCGGTGTGGAGGCGTTTGGTGCCACAGAATCTGAATTTGGGGAGCTGCCGGGAGGCGGGGTGGCTCTGCCCCACCTGGATGATGACATATCCCGGTTGGAGCCGTCAGCTGCCGTCAGGCGCAGTGGCACCTGGTGACCAGCATGTCCTCGAAGAGGCTGGACACCAGCCTGCCCTCGCTGTCGTAGTGCATCAGCACCATGGGGTCGTACCCGGCGGGCACGCAGCAGGGCGGGGGGGCGGCTTTGGACAGGGAATGCACTCGGGATTTGATCTGGGCGTGCATGCTGGCCGGTTTGTAGTTGTGGGGACAGGAACCCTCGCAGAACCTCATGTAGTAGCTGTTGGGGGCGATGACCCAGTCCGACCAGCCGATGTCCTGGAAGGAGACCTTCAGCGACTTCAGGCAGCACTTCCCGTCGCTCTTCCCGCACTCCTCCTCCAGCCCCCGGGCTCTCCTGGCCGCCCGCCCCGGGTTCTCCCGGGTTTCCACCTCCAGCACCAGCTTTTCCCCCTCGGAGGTGGCCAGGGCGGCCGAGACGTCGGCGGTGAAGTCCAGCTCCAGGCGCAGCGTGGCCTCGGGACCGGACACCCAGGGCCGGACGGCTGCCGTCAGGTCCAGGCTCCGGGAATCAGCATCCAGCTCCTGGCTCCGCAGGATCTGGGGGGTCGCCTCAGCTCCCCGCAGGGTGTAGATGGTGACCCGGGGTGGCACCGGGGCGCCGGGAGGGGACAGCGACTGCTTGAAGAGCTTCAGCTCCGCCCGTACCACCCGGAGCTGCCGGTGGAAATCCTCGGTGCGGGAGAGCAGGAGGTGGTAGCGGTAAGGACCGCGGGGGTCCTGGTGTCCCTGGGCGTCCCGGTGTCCCTGGGGCTCCTGGTGTCCCTGCGGGGTGTCCGGCCAGCGCAGCACTGCGGGAACAGAGGGGACAGCTGATGTAAGAGCCAGCAATTCCCCACCAGCCCAGGATCGGGATGAGCTCCTGTCAGGCAGCCAAACCACCGCTCACAGGGAATCACTCACATCCTGAGGAATGCTGGAGATTCATCCCTATCCTCATCCTCAGATCCACCATCTCCCGGGACCCCCGAGCTGGAGGATCTCAGTTGCCCCAGCACCCACTGGAGCACCCCCACCCCACGTCCCGACTGTCCCCTCCCAGCCCAAGCAGCAGGAGCAGAAAACTTCCCTAAATCCCCCCACATCCAGATAAACCCCTAAACAGGACCTCAAGCTGGGGATGGAGGGATGGCATCCCCCTTCCTCCCCTCCGCTCACCCCCAAACCGCCCCGAGCCCCACTCCGAGCCCCCCGAGCTGCCACTGATCAAAGCTTTCATCCCAAATCCCTTAATTTTTCGTTTTTAAGTAAAAAGGCTCCAACGGTGGCTCCTCCCCTCTTCCAGGGCAAAGGGAGCAGCGGGATTAGGATAACCGTGGCCACCGTGCTGCATGCCCGGTCATGTCCCGAGGCAGCGGGGTGACATTCCCGAGGGCGGGACACGCTGCGACACACGCGTGTCCCGGGGGAATGAGGGTCGTGGGATGACACGGAGCCACAGGCACTTACAGGTGGGGGTCAGACGGTGCAGCCGCCGGGTCCTGGACACGGCTTTCTCCTCTTTCTCCTCTTCTTCCCGGCTCCGGTTCCCCGCCAGCTCCGCCACTTTCTGCTGGTAGAGCCGCTGCGCTCTCTGGATGCTCTCCTGGTCCAGCCGGCGCCGGATGACGGGGGGAGCCGGCATTCCCAGCCGCTCCAGGATCTCTTTTTTGACGGCTTCCAGCTGGAGCCTCTCCTGGTCCCACGTGTGGGGCCGGGAATCCACGGCGGAGAGGAGCACCAGGAGCTGGAGGCAGGTGAGGGCGGCCCCGACATCCCGCAGCGCTTTCGGCGTCGTTCTCCTCAGCATCCTGCAGAAAACTGGTGATCCCGGCGCAGGATTTATTCCCGACTCTCGTGCCAAGGCTGGACGTGCTGCTGCCGGCGGTGCTGCCAGGGGAATGAATGAAGAGGACCAGACCTGACTTTATAGGAGCCGAACTTTGCCCGCCCCCCGTTCCCCCTCCCCGTGCCCGGAGGGTGACGCCGGAGCGCACTTCCAGCAGGAATCTCTCCTCTCCCCTTGGGATTTCCAACAGGAGCTCTGACAGCGCTGCAGCCGGGTGATTTACGAGCTGGTTTGCAGCCGTGGAGATAAAAAAATACGGAATACTCTTCCTCAGACACAAGCATTTCCCTTCCACCTCCCGTTTTCCCTAGGGATCGCACGGCTCGGGGAATCCCTCTCACCTCCACCATCCGCTGGCGGAGCGGGGTGATGGAGAGGGGATGATGTGCGAGGCGGGAGAGATGCAGGCAGCACTCCAAGCGTGGATTTTCCACCCTTGCATCCTCAGCCACCTTCCCTGCCCGTCACCTCGCGGGTCCCTGTCATCGCACGGGGCTCATCCAGGCGCTCCAGCAGCCACTTTCCAAAGTCCCGCTGGAGCAGGGATGAGGCAGGGAAGCGGCAGCCGGGCTGTCCGGCTCGTGTTTGCCGCGTGGCCGGAGGAGGGGACGGATCAGCACTGGACCTTGTCCCACCGAAGCGGCTCCTCGGTGCAGGTGCGGCCGGGGGATGGGACACATCGCGTGTCTGGATCCTTCTGAAGCAACCGCGGCCGGGGTTACATCATCCCAAATGGAGCCAGCCGGGATGGAGCCGGGCATGCCGAGTGGCACCGATCCAACGGAGCCACGTGTGCCCGGCAGCACCGTGCCAGACGGGGGCTGGGGAGGAGGAAATCCAAAGTGGGAACGAGACACAGGGGCCGGCACAGCACCACCTGTCTCCCAACTTCTCCTCAGGGATGCTTGGACCCAAAAAACCATGAGTGGCGGGATGAGAAACTCCCGGTGGGATGAGGAAACGGGCAGGTCCCTCCGGCCCAGGCCAGGGCAGGCGAGGCCATTCCCAAATGTCCTGAAGCTGATCCAAGCGCCTGGTCCTCAGCTGTGCTCCCGCCAGGGATGAACGTGCAGTAATCCCGTGATTTACGGTTGTTTATCCCCCGCTCCTCCTCGGGACTCGGCTCCAGCCTTGCTCCGGCTTTTCTCACCCGGTTTCTCATGGGGTTGCCTGAGGCAAAGCCCAGACCAAATGTTTCACCCTAAAAACAAGGGAAAGGAGAAGTTTGTGAGGATGACCAGAGTCTTGTGGAGGGGATTGCTCTGGCTCCAGCTCGGCTGCCCTGCTCTGGATCCATCCTTGCAGCGGGATGGGTGAGGAGGAGCAGGAGATCCTCTCCCCATTTCTCTTCCCAGAGCATCCACTTTGGAAGGAAACCCCATGTGTGGCTCACAGGGAAATCTCAGGTTTATCTCCAGGACTTCACCCCATATGGATTTGGGCACAATGAGTGGAACGTCGCCCATCCCTCCGGTAGGGATGAACCTCCTTCCTGGAGCATCTTCCCACAGGGAGTTCCCAGAGCACCAAACCCACTGTGATCCCTCTCCCAGGGATTTTAGCAGCTGGATAGGATTTTATTTTATTTTATTTTATTTTATTGCAACCCTCCGGCTCCTCCAATCCGGGGAAGAAAGGAGAGGGATCATCACCCCAAGAGGACCACAGGGCCAGGACCACCATGCCATTCCCCCCCCTCTGGACATCTCCACATCCATGGCAAGCTCCAGCCAAGCCACCAGCCCCCTCCACCACCCACACGGGGCCAAACGTGCTGATCCAGGGGCGAACCGGAGCCCTCGGCACGTCCGGGCTCAGGAAGGGGCCCCGACCTCTCCGGTGACATTGAGCAAGACCCGGCAAAACCCCCGAAATCCCGAGGTTCTGCTTTTGCAATGGATTTTCTGCCCGTGGGCGTGAGCCCCGTCCAGGAGTGACGGGCTCCGAGAGCATCAAAGTTTGCCGGAGCCGGATGTTTTCCCCCCGAAAGGCGCCAGCCGTGGAAGCCGGAGATTTACAGTCCGGCAAGAGCCATAAAAGAGGGATTTTGGGAGCGGTGCTTTGACTCCTGAGTAAGCGATGATGAAATGTCCCAGCGTGTCCTCACCAGGCTGCAAGAGGGGATTGCGCAGCCTCTGCATCCCACGTTTCCTCGGCTCTTCCTGGACACGCTCGTTGGAAGGTCAGGTTTACCCAGCGCCTCTTTCCAGCAGGATGAAGGCTCCTCTTCAGTTAGCTCATCCTGTGTGGATCCCTCATCTCGGCACGGCTCTCCTGGCATGGATGTACGACGGGATTGCTGTTCCCAGGGACCTCAGAGCAGCGGGGATGGGCTGAGGGTCAGGGGGAGCCGATGCTGGGAAGTCCAGGAAAAGCTCAGATCGTGCACTGCTGAGCCTGGAAAGGTGTGGAAGTGTCCAAGGCCAGGCTGGACAGGTTCTGGAGTGACCTGAGCTAGTGGAAGGTGTGGAAGGTGTCCCTGCCCATGGCAGGGGATGGAATGGGATGGGCTTTAAGGTCCCTCCCAACAAAACCATTCCATATAATATTCCATAAATAATGGAATATTATATTCTCCAGACACTGACAGTCAGCGAGGAGCACAGTGAGGACACAGATCAGGGGGCTCCAGAGGACTTCAATTCCCCAAAAAGCAGGAAATTCCCCGCAGTTGCGGGAGCCGGCAGAAACTTTGGGGTTTTCTGCAGAGTTCCTTATCACAAGTGGTGAGAGGGGAAGTGCTGCCCTCCCGATTTTAGGGCTGTCAGTTCCTCGCAGCTCTTGAGGCAAGGGATCCCAAAAAGGTGCCCAGAGACCCCCTGGGAATCGGTGGCATCACCCTGGGACTGACAGAGCTGGGATCAGGTGCTCCCCATATCCTACAGGACCTACAGTGCTCCCCGAAACCACTCAGGCTGAGCAAGTTGGATGCTGGGGGGAAGATATTCCCTGGAAACAAGGCAATCCATGCTTTCCCATGGTGTCTTTTTCAGCCAAAGGATGCCACCACATGAAGCTCCAAGCAGCCCTTCAGGGCTTGGTCTCAAGGGGAGTTGGAGCTGGAGGCACCGTTGGCACTTCCAGGAAAAACTGGGAGTGAGAAAACCCTCGGCAAAGCAGAACCCAGGTGCTCACATCCCAGG
The DNA here is from genome assembly GCA_013397565.1 of Ptilonorhynchus violaceus. Taxonomy (NCBI): domain Eukaryota; kingdom Metazoa; phylum Chordata; class Aves; order Passeriformes; family Ptilonorhynchidae; genus Ptilonorhynchus; species Ptilonorhynchus violaceus. Next base: position 134,848 of record VZRJ01010915.1, on the reverse strand, counting down.
TGAGGTTTCCTCCATCCCATCCCGTTTCAGGGCTGCTGCCCATGGCAGGGGATGGAATGGGATGGGTCTCCCTCCGCTGCCAGCGCGGGATGTTTGGGAAGCCGCATCCCGTGTTTTCCCAGCGCCGGCCGCTGTCACGATGAATCGGCAGCGTGGAAGCCGCGGGTGACCTTTGGATGTTTTTAAATCAAAGATGACCAGGACGGGTCAGGCGAGCCAAAAAAGCAGCTTTTGCCCCGTCACAGCAGGAATCACATTTTTCTCCCCCTGCTCCGAGTTTACGGCATCTCCCAAACGCGAGACTTCTGCTCCACTTGGACAAAGACATTCCTGCCTCCGCCGAGCCCGCGGTCAACCATTAACTCGGATTCCCAGCCCCCTCAGCCCGGGAAGCGCAGGAAATGCCTCTGATCCGACCACCAAAAATGGAGATCTGGCTTGGGAAATCCTCACTGGCCCCACGAACACCTTCCTCGGGGAGATGCTTCGGGCACCGGGATGTTCCCTGCTTCCAAGGAGCATCTTTCCTGGATGGGCTCCCCGGACAGGGATTGCCAGGTGGGGTCTGTGCTCCGCTGAGGATGCTTTTGAATTTGCAGGCTTTAAATGTAATCCCTTGGGAGCATCATGGGGTTGGACTTCAAGATCCTTGTGGGTCCCTTCCCACTCAGGATATTCAGGATGAGGATATTCAGGATCATTAGCAGGGAATAAGCTCAGCCTGGGCAGGATTGATGTGGTGGTTATTGAGAAGCAGCTTTAAAAAGCAGCTTTTCCACAGTGGGAGCATCTTTCTGTTCAATCTCACCCTTCCAATGTGCCAAAACAGCCTTTTCCCTCCATTTTTGGGGTAGATCCAGGAGGTGCTCCCAGGCTAAGGCTTCTGGGAGCATTGTGATCCCTTGGGATGGTGGTGCTGAACCCAGGAATGAAGCACAAAGCTCCAAGGGAGCCAGAGGAGCTCTAAATCCTTCCTCCAAAAAGCTTTCCAACACTGAGCAGGGGGAAAAAATGGATGGAAGGAACAAAATCCAACCTGGGCACATCCCAGAGTAGCACCTCTTTTACCAAGGAAACCCTTAGGACACGATAAAAGAGAAGGATAACCTAGAGAGTTCCTTAAAACTGTAGGATTTTGAGTCTGGATGCTTTAAGTGATGGGAAAAATACATGAAGGAAACCAAATCCAACCAGGCACATCCCAGAGCAGCATCCCTTTTATCAAGGAAGACGCTACAAGGGAAGGACAACCCCAAAACCTCCTTAAAACTGCAGGATTTTAAGAGCCTGGATGGTTTTTGAGGCACAAGGCACAATTTTGGACGGGGAATGAGGATGGAAACCACTGGAGAATTAGGGGAAGTCACTGTTAATCCAACCTCCAGCAGAAATAAACGTATTTATTTGCGAACCCGGACACGGATCAGGCTCCACGTGCCCATCAGGAGGGAATTAGTCACCGGAGTGTGACTCGGGAAAGGGTTGTGTACACAGGGCACGTCGCTCCCGCACGGAGCATCCACGGCAGCGGGAAGCAGCTGGAGAGGAGCAGCGAGGAGAGATTTCCCCCCCCAGGCTGGAGCCGTGACGCCGGCTGGGAAGTGGCCGAGAAAATCCCGTCCCCGTAGAGGAGGTCGTTGGAGAATATCCATCTGCATCTCCTGGATCCGGGCGGCAGGGAAAGCCACGGTGAGGAGCCCTGGAATGGGGAAACATCCAGCCAGAGCATCATCCCTGGCACGGGAAGATCCTACTGGGAATTGCGCGCTGTGCCGGGAGCCCCAGGCACCCACCCCAGGGTGTGAGAGGCAGGGAATCCTGCCCTGGGACATTCCCCGGGACATGCCCAGGGACATGCCCTGGGATATGCCCTGGGATGTGTCCGCACACGCCTCACCAAAGGCAGCCGGGGCCGCTCGGAGCGGGCAGGAAATTCCAACCATTCCCCCGCACCAGACCCGCAGCTGCGGGGTTGGGATGGAGGCTCTGGGGACCCCTCGGGCCGCACCTTTGCCGGAGCTGGGCTTTGATTTGCAAGCTGGGAAAACACGGAGAGGGAGCTGCCTGCCAGATGGACGCTGCCCAAAAATCCCACCTCGTTTAGGAAGGGGTTTGGAAGGCGGGAGGAGAAGAGTAGGGGGAGCAGAGTAGGATGTTGGAAGAAAGGATTAAAATCTGTGAGTCCACCACCAAAGGGATTTCCTCCATGGATCTCTCTGGATGCCCAGAAAGGAATCCAAGCGGGATGCTCCACGAGGAGACTCCTGACCAGGGATAAAACCTTGGGATCTGTCCCTCCGGAAGGTTCTGTTTGTAAAATGACCTCATCAGCACATGACTTACCCGGGGAATGACATCACCCTGGGAACACCGTGCGGGAAAAGCTTGTCACCTTATAAAGGGAATTAAAAAGGGAGTGATGTCATCGGGGGTTGGCTCACGGGAGAGCCCGCGGCCGCTCCGAGGAGCTCAAATCCCAGCTTACCTGCCAGGGAGATCCCAAACTTCCCGGTGCCTGGCGTGTGCCAGGTGTTGGTGGGTGGAATAAGAGCTCCATCTCCAAGAAAAGGCTGGAGAGCTCGGCAAGATCACCATGGCAGCTCAGGGAAAAAATCATTCCTAGAGTTAGGGCATAAAAAACACAGAGAAGAAGCGTGGATTCCATAGGAACAGTGAGGTTTTCCTTTCTGATGGCTGCTCCAGACACAAATCACCAGGAATTCCCTGGAGCAGGAGCACAACTTTTGGGCTCAGACCCCCTGAGCCCCATCCCGGGGTACCGCGGGTTTGGTCTGGGTTTTAACCTCGGTCTTAGCAAAGCCGTGCCTTGGGGAATGGATCCAACTCCGTCCTGCTCCACCTGCATCCCACGGAGCCGCTGAGGGGTGACACCAACACCCCAGCCCGGGGTCGTGCTGCAGGACCTGGGGCTGTCCCTTCACCGGGGACATTCCCTGTCCGGCCACCTCTGCAACACCAGGAAAACGGGGACCAGGAGGAGCCCCCAGGACCATGCTGGAGCTGTGGAGGGGTTGTTCCCTCTGGCTGTGCCGGATCAAGCTGGAACCATCCGGGTGTTGCTCCCTCCTGGAGCTGCGGAGGGGTTGTACCCTCCGGCTATGCTGGATCGAGCTGGAGCTATCCGGGTGTTGCACGCTCCTGGATCAGCCCGGAGCTGTTGGACGCGTTGTGCCCTTCATCCCGCCCCGGATCACGCTGGAACTATCCCGGATCGAGCTGGAGCTGCGCAGAGCTTGCACCCTCTGACTGTCCCGGGCCGACCTGGAGCCATCCAGGGGTTGCACCCTGCCCCTGTTCCCGATCCAAGTGGAGCTGTGGAGCACCCTCGGCTGTCTCTGGGGTGACACCGAGCGCGGCGTGCCTGGATGGCAGCACCATCTGGTGGCACCAGCCCTCCCAGCCAGCCCAGTTCGCTCCCAGTCAGGACCAGTGGCAGCAGGAACCGGGAGAGAGAAGCCTTAAAGCCGCCAGCACCGGACTTCCATCCCTGGAGCGGGTTAAAGGTGTGGATGTGGCCCTTGGGGACACGATTTAGGGCAGCGCTGGGGGAACGTTTGTACCGAGCACCACCTTTAGAACCAACAGGACACGTGGAGTCAGAGTTAAACTCTTTATTTCCTTTGAAACAGGGGTTTCAATCAGTTACAAAGTCCAGTCTGGCAGTACAAGCTGGGAGCGCGTCACTGGTCCCTTCTACGCCACAGCCCTTCCGGGACACGCGGGATTGTTGGGATTTACAAGGCACTGCAAGAACACACGGAGAGAACAGAAGCCCCGACGGATTGGTGCTCCAAGAGTCCCGACAAGCACGAGGGTGGTGACACCTGAGATACCCACACAGACACTGGTGGCTTCACGAGGGACACACGGAGGAGCCGAGGGCTGAGCGACGCTGGGAAAGGGTCTGGACAAACACCTCGGTCAAGGAGGACCGGGAAAACCCTCAGGAATTGGGCCAACCCAACCAAAAGCGAGAATGAAGTAGCAAATCCTGTTTGTTCCCCCTGTCAGGCCCGTGTGTGTGTCAGCAAACCTGGGGAACTCAGTGCAGTCTCTTGAGGAGCATCCACGGATAACAACGGGGATTCCCACCCATTCAGGGCTTCCCAGCCCGATTTTTCCACCCACACGTGGGCAAATCCATCCCCATCCCCACCATTCTGCTTCCCAAACGTGAGCCCAGCACAGGACAAGGCACTCCCTGATCATCAAAGTAAACATTTGTGATTTAAGAGGCTGGTGCAATAGAAAACCTGAAGGTGGACTGAAGTACCACGGAGGTTTCTTTAAGGGCAGTGATAGTTTCATTTCCCATCTTTAATTCCTGTTCACGGGGGAGGCATTTCCTTCCCTACTTTGTCTTAAAATAGACTGAGCCAGAAGCAGGTCCCAGGTTTCAATGAACACCTCGAAGAATTAACAACATCCTCAGCTTTGGAGCTTTGGCAGAATTATCACTTTCAGCACATAAGACACTCATCAGACAGGAATACAAGGGTTTTTTTATGGAAAAGTGCACTTTAGACTGCAAAAAATTAGGGATTCTGGTGCAAAAATAACAAATCCATCTACATCAAGATGAGTATTTATGGTATCGACAAGGGGGGGTTTTCTCGAGGTCAATAAAGTTAGAAAGAGCCTTTGCAACTCTGAAATTCCTATCATTAAAATAAAATTAAATCATTAAAATATTATTGGATAAAGTATTAAAGTAAAGGAGGTAAGAAGGAGGAAGTTACTTTGGGAAAGGATCTGTACAAATTCACTGCTGACAATTTTACCTGCACTGTGGGGGGAAATCTGAAAATCAGAACCAAAAAAAGCCCCCCACAAAGTACTTTTTATGCCTGAACATCCTGATTTTCAGTCAGTTTTCAGACACCACCGCTCCCTCCTTCTGCAGCTCCGTGTCTGAGCCTTGGCTGGAGTGAGAAATCCAGGAGAAATCCAGAAGTTAAAAAGACTCAGGAGTCACCAGGAATTAAACCACAAACCCCCATGGCCAGACCATCCTCGCTGCTGCAGCTCTTGTGGCACTGGGGACTCACCAAATTCCCTCATTTCCAGGGTTTTCCCATTTTTGGTTTGAAGAAGCTCCTCCTCCTGCAATTCCTAAAAAAATCCATTAAAAAATCCGCCCGCCAGGGCAACGAATCAGAGAATCCCAGGATGGTTTGGGTTGGAAGGGACCTTAAAGATCACCCCAGTTCCAATTCAACTCAAGATTATTTGAGTATCAGAAGAAACTTCGGTGGATTTTTAACTTTTTCAGACTTTTCCTTACCAAACCCAACAACACCGGGAGCCTGTGCTGTCCCTGCAGGCCTGGAAGCTCCTGGGTTTTTATTCCAGTGGCCTGGAATAATCCCCTGTGCCAGCTGCTGAGGCACTAAGAGGTTAAATATTGCCTGGTGAGACACAGGGGGGGGTTGGATGCTACATCTCCACCTGACCCCAGGTGAGTTCAGACACAAAATGCCTTTTCCTACCTGATTTTCCACAGCACAATTCCTATGGAGGTGATAATTGACACAGCTCAGAGCCCTGGCTCAAGGAATGTTTTCCTGCCGTGGGCATCACCCAACCAAACACCATCCCCGTGGCTCCAAGGAAGCATTTATTCCAAATTTCCTCCTTTTTGGGGTGAAAGCAGAGCAACTGTTAAGTTTTTTTATGATGTCTTAAAACTCCCAACGCCCCCAGCCGGGTCCCTCCTGGAATAACTCTGGAAGCTCAGCAGTTCCTGGCTGCAGTCTCATGTCACAACCACACTCAACACCTCGAACCCTCTTCCTGACCTTTTCATCCTTTCCCACCTCTCCCACGTTTTGGGAGGCAGCAACCAGGTTGGGGAATACTCCAGATAAGGTGAACTGCTCTGTAGGAGCTGACAGGCTTTGATGTTTTCTCCCAAAAAAACCTGCCCCCCAAAAATTCCAAACAGCACCAGGTGAACACCCTTCAACTACATCACAGAATCCCTCAGGCTGGGAGGGATCCCTAAGGATCATCAAATCCCACGTGAATCTTTGAGGTCAAGAACTTTCCAAGCTCACAGTTCCTTTTCCCTGGGGTTATAAAGCAGATTCCCACATTTAATTCATCTCCCGACAGCAGCATCACCAAATTAAGACATTTATGAGTATCTGGAGTTCCTCAAAATCCTCTGCAGCATTTTAGGACTGAAACAATTCAATTGTCATCCCAAACCTCCCCAGTCCCTGCTTCAAGCATATAAATGACATCAGACCCACTCCAGCAGAACCTCCCTAATCCTCTCTTCCACACCAAAAATCCTCAGCCCCGTTTCTCCCTGAACCTTTATCCCCAGAGACAATTTTGCAGTCGCAGCATCCTAAAATTTCACCAGTTTTTTACATTTTTTCCAAATTACAGGCACAGGAGTGAACACTCCACCTGAACTTCCTACATTTTTACTCACTAGCACAAAGGTTTTGGGGTTGGCAACAGGTCTCCCAGTCAGTGCAAATTAGCAAATTCTATTAATTGATGTTCTGGAAAGCAAATAGGATTACACAAAACATCAGCTTTTTGAAGCTCTGCATCAGCTCGATGTCCTATTCCCAAAGAAAATATGGACCTATATAGGAAAAGCTTTGTGAATTGAATAAAAAGTTTTTACAAAAACAACCCCAAAAGTATTTAATTTAGGTCATATTAAATAAAATTAGTTTAATGCCATTTTCCCCAAGTTGGGCTACAGGAAATTTCTCTACCACCAAGACACCCTTTACAAATACAACCTCAGGACTAATTCTCAAAAACCCCCCAAAAAAGAGTATAAAATAAATTATGTTTTCTAAGGAATTGATCATGTGGAGCTTCCCAGAAACAATCAGGAGGAAAAGCACAGCTCGAAGCGACACCCAAAGCAAAGTATTCCCAAAAAACGGGATTTTTAATGCTGACACGCCCAAGGCCAAGCACTGCAGTCCTCAGGACTACAGCAGGCACGGAAACTGGCTCCGGATTTTCCCCTGGAACAGCAGAGAGCACCCAAAAAAGGAATATTTTTAGGTGCTGAACAGGATATAACTCCACAGGCTGAATAAACCAGTGTGGGAAGACGCTCTTCCCACGGAACTGCTGCTGTCTGTGCTCCCTGCTGATGGATTTGGAACCACCAACCACATCCAGGGGGATCTCCAAGGCTCCAAGGGATGCAGAAACACCCAGCAGACAAGGATAGACAGGGAATGTCTCACTCTGGGACACTGATCCCTAACGGAGCCCACTCCATGTCCCGCTCCGAGCCCAGGGCGAGGGACCCTCTGGTCCTTCCCACCCCTGCTGAGATTCCACACTTGGAATTTTGGTATGGCCTCACCAATCTGTTAATCTTCCATTTCATCCACAGCTACATTACAGGTAAATTAAACAGCTTTACTGGGAATTGCTCCATCACCAAACTCCACGGGATACGCGGATACTCCTCCTCCTCCTCTCCAAGTTTAGCAGCTACAAAACACCCAGGACAAAAACTTCTCACCAACAAAGGAATAATCCTAGAGGAAAGGGAGCTCGACTAATCACAAAAAAACCGTGTCAAACCACGAAGACTTCAACAAAATATTAAATAGAATAAATTACTAATCAGAAAAGTCTGGCAAGTGCTACCTCGGATTCGATGGGAACAACAATATTTCACTTGAAGGCAAATTCCTTTGAGCAGGAAAGCCTGGATAGTGAATAGAGAGGGAATTTTCTTGGATCTATCCAAAAATCTTCCTGCACAGGTGCCCTTAGCAGAGTTTTTGCAGCTGCAAAGTCTCAAGGGTTCCAAGGAGTGGTTTTGTCCTTTGTCACCAGACTTCTCCTGGCAAGCTCAGGGCAGCTCTCACTGAGAGTTACAATATCAGAGCCAGTCAGCACCAGAGAAATTCAAATCGTGGGATTTTAAAACCTTTCAAAATGTTGGTTTATATATATTTATATATATTTGTAAAAGTATTCACTGAAATCACAGACTTCTTCATTTAAGTGGCCTCTCAACGAGACCTCGAGTACCAATTTTGTGTCTGCTCCTGCTGTAACATCGTCTGGGTTCTGCTGGAATCTCGTAATTTGGCAGCAAATCTCCACACACACGACCAGCATCACCCACCTGCTGAGATCCTGCGTGGACCCTTCCCCAAAACAATTCCTGGGAAAGGCCACACAAGCAGCACCACTTTGCACCCTCCCATTGGGAGGGGGACACTGAGAAAGAGCCTGCAATCCTCACTCTAAGCGAAATTCCTTGATTTCAAACCATTGCCTCTGGTTTCCAGGCAGCGGGATCAGGTTGAAGATTTGAGATTTCACTTGGCAGGATGACTTTTCATCTGCATTTTTATGCCTCCACTCAATCACGGTGGAATTGGAATTTCAGTTAAATATTACTCTCCTAACCTGGAACGAGAGGGAAAATTTGCAACTAAGGAAGTTATAAATTACTCAACCCTCACCTTAAAAACAACAGCGAACACCAAGAGTCCAGGATAAGGATCTCCCGTGGAGAAAGTGGCTTCCAGCAAAGCTCTTTAACCACTAATGATTTGTTTTAGACACACTTGAACCGAGGTGGTTGGTACAAGAGGTACACGGTTGACTTGAGGGAGGGAGGTGGCCAAGAGAGAGGCAGGAAAAAGACATTTGGAAAGATTTAGGAGTTGGGCTCCAAAAAATTCCAGCTGTCTCCTGCTCCACGACAAAAGGAACCCAAACACATCCCTGCTGCTGCAGCTACACTTAAGCAGAGACCCTACAGATATTTGGAGGATGTGGGGTGAGGAATCAGTGCCTAAAATAATTTTCCATTTCAGCAAAGCAACTTCAGGCTCCTCATCCTCACCAAACTCTGTTTTCCAAGACGATCCCACTCTTTCCAGTCGTCCTTCCATATTATAACCTCTAATTTGGGTGAGAGAAGGGGAAAACAAACCAAAAATCAACCGAAAGCAAACCTTTCAACTCAAGAATTGGTCACGAGAAGACTGGGGTGAACAATTCCCTGCACCTGAAGGCCAAGTCCAGGTGAGGAACTTCCCATGGGCGCCGGACTGGGCAGGTGAGGATCCATCCCCTGGCTGCCAGGGAAGCTCTCTCAGCACACACACTTCAGGAATGAGGAGCTGCAGGTGTTTTAAGGAAGAGAGTTTGAATCCTTTGTTGCTTAGGCTGAAACTCACAGATTTGACAAAAAACCGTCCATTTCTAGAAGTGGAATTTGTGGAATTTTCCTTTTTTTT
>VZRJ01010915.1:104527-115439 GCA_013397565.1 Ptilonorhynchus violaceus | reverse complement strand
GGGAGGAGGCTGGAGCTGTGGGGAGGGCCTGGCTCGTCTCTCCTGGCCGCCGGGGATGGCGCGCCCGGTGCCTCGTTCGGTGCTCGAGTCGGTGCCCCGGTGGGTCCTCCGGTGCCGGTCGATGCCTGAGGCCTCTCTCCTCTCTTCCCCTCACAGCTGCCTCTGTCCTTGCTGAAGACGGCGCAGAACCACCCCATGGTGAGTACCGGCCGCATGGCCCTGCCCCGCTCCCACCGCCCGCCCCGGCCTCAGCCTCGCCGGTGCCGCGCGGGTGGCACCGGGCACGTCCCGGTACCGGGGCTGGGCCGGCGCCCCGTGACTCCTGTTCCCTCGCAGCTGGTGGAGCTGAAGAACGGGGAGACGTACAACGGGCACCTGGTGAGCTGCGACAACTGGATGAACATCAACCTGCGGGAGGTCATCTGCACGTCACGGGTAGGGCCAGAGCGCCGGCACCGGACACTGGGCAGGGTTCACCCGCCCAAGCGTCCACGGGGAACAACCGGCACCGGGCAGGGGTCACCCACCCGCCTGCTGAGCCTCCAGGGAGGCCCTGGCACCGGGCAGGGATCACCCACCCATTGTGTCCACAGGGAACATCCAACCCCAGGCAGGGGTCACCCACCCATTGTGTCCTCGGAAGTGCCCAGCACTGGGCAGGGGTCACCCACCTGCTGTGTCCCCAGGGAGTGCCCAGTGCCAGGCAGGGGTCACCCACCCCTTGTGTCCTCGGAAGTGCCCGGCACTGGGCAGGGGTCACCCACCTGCTGTGTCCCCAGGAACTGTCCCCAGGGATTCCCAGCCTCTGTCCCAGCAGCCAGGCTGGCTCTGCTATAGCTCAGAGGCCACTGCTCCTGTGGAAGTGTGACCTCTGCCTGAAATGCAAATTTAATATAATTATTTATAATGTCCGTAATGAAGGAGCAGCCTCGTGTGTGTGCAGGTGACTTTCTGCACAGCACAGAACGAGGGGCTGGGGGTCCTTCATCCCCCTGGTTGAGGGGCTGGGGGCCATGTGTGTGATGCTGATCCAGGTTTCCCAAAAAACAGAGCCTTCACCTGTCCTGTGCTGCCCGAACAGCCTCAAACACCACGCTTGCTTTTATTCCCTGCCTGTCTCTCCCCTCTCCGTCTCCACATCCAACTGGGGTTCCCCCACTGAGGCTGTCTGGGACTTTTGCCCTTGGCCAAAGTTGCTCCAGGAGATTGGGATCTGTGTTTTGGGCTTTGGCCTCCGTCAGAAGTGTCTGGTCTTGTTCCTGCCGGGCACGTGTGCTGTGGGAAGTGCTGTGCTTTCCCAGGCCTGGAATGTCAGAGCTCCATGGGAGAGGCTGGCAGGGATCCAGGCCCTTCCAGTACCTAAAGGGACTGACAAGAAACATCGAGAGAGACTTTGGACAAGGGATGGAGGGACTGGACAAGAGGGAATGGCTTTCCACTGCCAGAGGGCAGGGTTAGATGGGATAGTGGGAAGAAATCCTTCCCTGTGAGGGTGGGGAGGCCCTGGCACAGGTTTCCCAGAGAACCTGTGGCTGCCCCATCCCTGGATGTGTCCAAAGCCAGGCTGAACAGTGCTTGGAGCAACCTGGGCTAGCGGAAGGTGTGGAATTAGACGCTCTTTAAGTCCCTTCCAACCCAGACCATTCCGGGATTCCACGATTCCATGACCTGGCACGCAGGAGAGCGGCCTCAGCTGCCTTCAAACGCCGCCAAATCCCGGGAGAACGTGGAGCTGGTGGCTTGGACTGGTGGGACTGGTGGGACTGGCCACTAGATGGCACGGGACAACGAGCCGGGAGCCGGTTGTTTACTCCGGGGAGGCCGGAACGAGGAAGCGATGGAGTTTTGGAGCTCCATCCCTTCCTGCATCCCGAGCCAAGGAGCAGCCAGGCACATCCAAGGCAGGGTGGGGTTCGCCGGGTGTCTCTTGGGAAGGGAACTGTTGCTCTCTGCCTTGTCCCGGGCTTGCCCGTGCAGGCAGAGCTGCCCCAAATAACTCCCGGGGTGGGGGGGAAGCGGCTGCCTTATCCCGGGAGAGCAGGAACGGGGCGTGCTGGTTTCGCCGCCTCTCCTGAGACACAACAGGCGCCTCATCCACGCGAGGATCGCTGAGCTGGAGCGATCCCAGCTGCAGCCAGACCCCTGTGGAGCCGGGACGAGGCGGGTCCCGGTCCCTCCTCCCAGTTACATCATGGCCAGGGAGTTGTTGTTCAGCTCCGGGTTCTTGTTCCCACAACCGCTCGCCGAAACCCTGCTGGGTTGTGTCCTAGGCAAGCCCACGGTATCCCAGGAAAACCCTGAAACTGCCTTAAAGCAACACCCAGAGGTGTTGGGCACCTGAAGATTTATATTTTTTAAAATAAATATATAATATGTGAGCTCCTTACTTCCCTCAGCTGCTCTGGTGGCTCACATCCCACAGCCAGCTGGCTCTGGACCTGCCTCGCTGCTCCTTCCACACCCCAGAGGAGTGAAGGAGTGGGGTGACTCCCAGCTGGAGAAGAATCCCAGCCACAGCTGCATTTTTCTGACCAGAATTGGTTGTTCACCACCATTTTAACTCGTGTTTCTTGTCCCACTTTCAATTCCCTTCTTGTACTGGAAGGGAGGAAGGAGATTGTTTCCTCACCCTCTTCTTCTGACATTTTCTGCCCGTGTTTTGAGGTAGTTGTGGAACAAATTGAAACTACAGTTGTTTGGGAGGGCCCAGTTTGTGGGGCTGTGTGTTTTGGAGAGGAAACCCCCCCCCCTTTTTTTTCACGGCTTATCCTCCCAGCAAAGATTGCTGGAGCTCTCACCCTCTCCACGAGTGATGGGCACACTCAAAAGCCCTAAAAGTGACCCAAAACCGCCAGGTTTTGTTCGTGGCCTCACGTGTTGCTCCCCAAACAGGATGGGGACAAGTTCTGGAGGATGCCAGAGTGCTACATCCGTGGCAGCACCATCAAATACCTGCGGATCCCCGACGAAATCATTGACATGGTGAAGGAGGAGGTGGTGTCCAAGGGCAGAGGCCGTGGTGGGATGCAACAGCAGAAGCAACAGAAGGGCCGTGGGGTTGGAGGAGCTGGACGAGGTAAAGATCCTGGTTTTTTTCCCAGCTTGGAGAGGGGGTGAGCGGGGATCCCTGCTTTTCAGATTTCCCCTCTTGTGCAAGGAGCAGCTCCTGCTTCTCTGCTTTAAAGCCAGGGCTGTGTCTGGGAGAAGCTGGAGCCGCTCCTGTGCGGGATCCAGTCGAGCGAGTGCGTAAGGCAGCCCCTGCCAAGGAACAGGGAGGATTCGTGCCAGGGATGGGCCTCCCTCGTTTTTGGGGTTGGGCAGGAGCTTGAGAGAGCCTGAACTTGACTGTTTCGACTCCTCCTGGCTCGTTTGGGAGCGTGGCCCTGCAAAACTGGAGCTTAACAACTCCGGGGAGAAACCAAATGGCTGTTCTGGGTGAAAATGGTGAAAATAGACCAGGCTCTGCCTGTGGCAGTGAGAGAAAAAAAAAAACCCAGATCTTTTTCCCCATTAAAATGGGGCTTTGGATTTCCTGATTTGTCAATGTATTTGTATTTTAAAAGAAAAAAACTATCTGAGGGTTTGTGTTCCTCTTGAAACATGAATAATTCATGTTCCAGATAAAGGGGAAGTTGCCACTTCAGAAGAAATAGGTCACCAAAACAACCCTTCCCATTTCACGGGGTTAGGTGATCCCAGGGCACTTCAGCTGGGGGATATGCTGCTCCTTTTTCCCCAGATTACTCTGCTGGAAGCCTGGGAGCTCTTTCCCTGCTTTCCTGCTCACCCCTAATGCCACGTCTTCGGGATTTGTGGTCACCCCACAACCCCGGGGCTCGGTCCGGGCTTCACCTGCAGTGGGAGCTTAAAAATCCAGAGTTAAATTCTAGAAGGAGCCCTGGGGACTGGGACACAGACGAGTGAAGCCTCTCTGGAGAGCTGCCTTGAGGAGCTGCCTGTGTTTTGACTATGCCAGGAATCCTGGCAGGACAGGTGGGATCCACCCGGGGCCATCGGGCCACGCCAGGGCGCGACGTGCGGCGTCTCGCGATCCCCGGCGACTCCTTTTCCCTAAATCCCCGCCGTTCCCGCTGCCCCTGGGAGCTCCCAGCCTGCAAAAGTGACCTTTACAAATCTGAAGGCGCCCTTTATTTTTTTTTTTTTTCCCCCTCCTTCCCTTCGCAGTGTCCAAAGCCCTTGGCATAACAGGTTTTTTGGATGGGGTTTTTGGGATAAACATCGGGGCCGCGCCGTTTCCTCTGCTGTGGAAATGCCCACCTTGGTGGGGTGGGGAGCAGGGCTGAGCTCTGAGGTGGAGCTCCTGCTGTTTCCACGTGCAGCTTCAATTTGCTGATGGAATATTTTCAAGGGAAGCTTCGGCATTTGCTAATTAGCTCAAAGGTTTGGCTCTCATTACCGAGACGTGAAGGGAGGAGGGAAAGGAGAAGGAAAAAAAAACCAAAACAAGGCAGGACAATTTTGTTGGGAGGCCAGCAGGCAGGAGGGAAGCTGTAATTGTGCACACAGTTGAAAGGATTATTGTTTCTGACACTGGTAATCCTCCTCCTTTGACTTCTTGCTTGCCAAACTCAGAAGTCCCCAGCCTTTGCTCTGGGAGCAGCCGGAGCATCCCAAGCACTGCAGGGTCGGGAATAATTTATTTTTTGCATCTAGTTTGGGCACGTCCCCTCCTGTAGAGAAACTCTTGTGCCTGGATTGGGTCTCCTTTGGGTTCTGCCTTTTGTGTGGCAGGGTGGATCCACATCCCTTTATCCCTAGGATGGCTTTTTGGGGAGGAATCTGAGGGGTGGGCTCAGCAGCTCCCATGGTTTTGGGTGCTCATCTCACTGCAGCTTCCCAAATCCCTGCTGTCCTGTGCGTCTCTGGGGCTATGGATTGCTCTGTCCAGCTTTTGGGTTGCCCTCACAGCTCTCAGGGGACACAGTAGAACCTGGACTTTAAATTTATCCCTTCATTTTTTTGGAAGAAACTTCAATTTACCTTGAGATTGACATTAATCATTAAACATGAGATGAACACACTGGGGAGATATTGCTAAGTGGGGGGGATGAGTTTATGCACCTCCTAAATACAGGTTTAGGGCTGGAAAGGCAGAAGCCAAAAAATCCAGTTTCTGCTTCTAGGACTCAGAAATAAGCAAGTTTTTGGGTAAAACATGAATAACTGAAGCTCTAAGACTAACAGAGGTGCTGTTACATCTTCTTTTCTGCTCCACAGGCGTGTTTGGTGGCCGTGGCCGAGGAATTCCAGGCAGTGGAAGAGGCCAGCAGGAGAAAAAGCCAGGCAGACAATCAGCCAAGCAGTGAGATGTCTGCACCGGGGCCGGGGACACTTTGGGTTTTGTCACCTCAGGGTTGCCACGTGTTCAAAAACGTTCCCTTTCCCACTCTTCCATCAGAATCAGAGCCCAAATCGTATTCCTTTGGAAGCCCCTCATGATTTAACCCGGTTAAAGTGGAGTTTTCACTCCTTGTAGTCAGCAAATCATTGGAAATACTTAAAGAAAAATTCATTTGTGGTTAAGGACCGAAGTTCTGCCTTCTCCTGAGAGTGAATTTTTCAGGGTCAGCGGGTTTAATTTAAAATATTACCCTGTTCAGAGGTACCAGAACGAAGGCAAACAAACACTTTCTGGATTGTTTGGATTTTTTTTTTTTATATATATACTTGAAACTCGGGAGACTTGTTTTGTTTGTAACAGATGTGTTTTGGTTTAAAAACGCTGAACTTGAGGATGTTGTTTCTGTACATGGATAGTCCTAAAGGTTTGGGGTTTTCTAAAACCAACAATATTGCTTTTCTTCTCCTGGCCAGTGAGTTCTGTCTGTTCTGTGGCTTGAAGGAGAACTTGGGATGAACGTTGGCCTTCCAGGCTTGTTCCCAAGAAAACTTTGTGATAAATGAGCATTTCCCAATTAGTTCATTGCTAATTTGACTTCAGATTAGAAGTTTCCTTCAAAGCAACAGGGTTTTTTTCTGTGTGTGGTTTTTTTTTTTGCATGAGGCTGGTGTGCCCCTTATTCCTCGTGGGTGATTTTTAAATTTTTGTTTTGAAAAATTAACTGAGTTGATTTTCCTGGATTTATTTCCCTCCCCCTGCTTTGAAAACTCCCTCTCCCTTTTGCTGTGACAGCAAGTCCTGAACTCTTGACAACATTTCTCAACCTAATTTCTTCCCAGTACCTGGTGATTGACCTCAGTGGCTGTACCTGTCACTTCCTTCCCTACTCACCAATTATCTTCCCTTGGGGACACAGAGCAGCGTGTGAACGTGTCCCTCCTGTAGGTTCAGAAAACTCCTGGGAATTCCCAGGTCAGGTTGCTCCAGTCTTCCATCCCATGGGCAAATACACCCTCCAAATATCCTGGCTGATCCGAATTGAACATCTGCACGAGGGCACGGGGGGAAGAAACTCTGGGTGTGCCTCAGCCTCCCCTTGGATGGATGAAATGGCTGAATTTTAGGGGGAAAACTGATATTGTGACTCACTTTGAACAGGTTTTGGTTTTGTACAACTGGTTCTCATGTGGAAGCCTCTGCCATCACCACTGTATTGAAAAGGAGTGAAGAACATGCTTTTATAGACTTATTTTTTTAATGTTTATAGAACTGGGCGCAGTGGTGAGTGGGAATAAATCTCCAGCCTCTTCCAACTGCCTCCCTCTGTGTGTCTGTGACAGTGCTGGGCCCTGCCTGACCCACAACCCTTCCCCGAGCCCTGGAATCGGGGATAAATCCCTAAACTTTTGTTTCTACCACCAGCCACGTGTCCTCCGCGGAGCTGCTCCTTGTTGAGGCAATAACCAGCACTCCCTGCTCATCCCAGGCTTCTCCCAAGGAGCCAGTTCCAGGGAATGGGGTGATGTGTCCTCCCTCCTGGAAAACTCGTGTGGCATTTTAACAAAGCCCAGGCTGTGTCAGACTTTCCCTTCCCAACCTGCTCCCTCCCTTTGGATCCCTCCAGCCACAGAGACTCCGTGTGCTGCGGCTTCCCTGGTGAGAAGGGAACAGCTCCAGCACTGCTGGGATTTAAGGTCTGCTCTGGCTGGATAAATCCTCACTGCAACAATGGGACCTTTGGCTCCAGCTCAGGGGAGAGTCCTCCAAGCGCTCCTTATCTCCTGGCCAAGCTCCGGAGTCAGGTGGTGGAGCTTAAGTTCTGCATTTGTTTAATTACACCACGGGCTTTAGCAGCATTCCCTGCCTGCTTCCCTCTTCCTTTTTCCACCTCTGTAGGAATATTTTTGTCCCCCCCCAAGGGCAACTGGGTGGCAGATGGCTCTGTGGAAGAGCATTGATGTGACACTCAGCTGTGGTTTTGGGCTTTTTTTTGCTCCAAAAATGGGTGTATGGAGCTGTTGGCAACGCAGGGAGGCTGAAAAATTAAAAAAAAAAATAAAAAATTAAACAAAACAGGGAGGAGTGAGATGAAAGCAACAACCAGAGAGGAGGAAAAAAAGGTCTGAGCCTCGCTGCCGGCGTGGGTGGGTGCAGAGCCTGGCAAGGCCAACGCATCCCGCATGGAAAGACCCGGCAAAGGCCGGCCTGGAAACCCTCCCTGCTCCCTTCCCGGGATATTTTGGGGGCAGTTGAGCCGGTGGCAGCTCGGGCAGCCGCGGGGCTGTGTCTCTCTGGCCGCCTCACTGTGACTCATAACTCTGTGCAGCACAGGAATAGTTACACTCCAGCGACGCGGAGGGAGTGGCTGCCGAATATTTCAGGGCTGTGCTAAGCAACTAAAAATACACGTCAAACCCTCCTCCTCCTCCTTTTTCCTTTTAAAATCTGTTTTCTTTCTCTTCTTTCTTTCTGTTTTTTTTTTTTCTTTTTTTTTTCTTTAATTCTAGTTTCTGATTGTCGGAGGCCCCCGCGGGCCCTCGGGGGTTCCTTGGGGACGGGGCCAGGCGCTGGCAGCTGTGACTTCTTGTTTTCCCGGCTCGGTTCCTCTCTCCCTGCCTGTGGCAGTGACTAAGAGGCAGCTTCCCCCGTGTGCCCAGCGCCTGCCGTGCAAATCCTGGGGTGCAAACCCTGCTTGTTCCCTTTTCCAGGGGTGGCTTGGCATGCGGATGCATCCCCGGGAGCTCATGGGCAGCTTGTGTCCAGCTCATGCTCTCAGTCGGAGCTCTGAGTGTCCAGCACTTGGCTGGAGTGGGATCAGGCACCATCGGCGTTACAGAGCTGGTGGCACACAGGGAATGGCCCTGGTGTTGCCAGGGAAGAGGGGAGAGCGGGAGCTGCCCTTGGCGGGGTGAGGATGCTCCGGTGGCCGTGGCCCTGCTCGAGGCTCGTGGTGCCTTGCCGCGGTCCGGCGTGGGCTCATCCCAAATCCTCGCTGCCTGCTCCGGGGCAAATATAGCCCGGCTGGCAGGTGGCAGGACACTGTGACTCAGTGGGCGCTCGCGGGGCCGAGACAGGCTCCGACGCCTCCGGGAATAGCAGCTCCGGCCGCCCCGCCGTGGGGACGGTGGCACTGCCACCAGCTCCCTGCACGGGGACCTCCCCACGGGCCTGCCCTCGCGGGAGGCGGAAGGGGCCACTGATTCATGCCCCTCATTAAATGCTCATTAAGAAAATGAAGCTGCCGGCTCGCTGCAGGCGGCGGGTTCTCTGGTGTGGGGACAAGGGACACGCGGGACGAGCAGCAGTGGCGATGGGCTGGGAGCGGGTGGGGGGACGCAGCAGGACGAGCCCTGGGGTGCTGCGACCCTTGCAGGGGATGGTGCTGGGGGTGGTGGGGTTTTGCTGGCCGGGCCTGGCTGGAGCGTGGCTTGTGGCTCACATCCCTGGCCACTGGCCAGCCGCTCTTCCCGGGAGGCCCCGGGGCCGCCTGGTTCCTCCCTGGAAATGCTTAAAGCACCTCCAGCCAAAGCTGGTTCTGCTTGTCCCGGCTGCCATGGGGGAGCACGTGGGGGTACCCCGGTGCCCACGGGGCGCAGGTGGCCATGCCCAGGGTGTGTCCCTGGTTAAGGGTCCCCAAGTAGGGCCAGGGCAGGGGGAACAGGAGCCCGTCCCCCCCGCCCTGGTCCCTATCCCTCGTCGGCCGGGTTTGGTCGGGATGGAAAGTCTGAACCTGCCGGTCCGGCCGCGGCCGCGCCCGTAATGACGGGTTTGGAGCGGAAATGCGGACGGCGGCTTCACCTGGGAGCTGCTCCCCGGCCGAGCCCCAGGGACACCGGCCCTGGCACCGCCACGGCCACCCACCCTGGGTCAGGACACTGGGGACAGCGGGGGGACACAGGGCTGGGTCCCCTCTGCTTTAGTTGAGATCGAACCAACTGCGTTTCTTTGGGATTTTAACCAACTGCGTTTATTTGGGATTTAATTAACTGCAGCTGTGGGGGGAGGGTAAATCCCAGTTGTTCCCTCGTGCCTCAGTTTCCCCACTGCCAGCACCGCGTGCCCCGGCCCCGGGGCGCTGCCCCAGCCCTGTCCTGGGTGTCACCCGTGTCCCCTGCGGCCTCGCCGGAGCCAGGGCTGTGCCGTGCTGTCCCCACACTCCGTGCCGTGCCCCACATCGTGCCACGCCGTCCCCGCCGGCTGTGGGCAGCGGGCACGACGGACCCGCTCCGGGGCAGCAGAGCCGAGTGCTCGGGGTCAGCACGGCACCGGCACCGGGTCCCCCGAGTCCCCCCCACCCCCGCGGCGCTGACACCGCTGATTTATCGCCCTCGTTAGCGCAGCCCTGGAACCATCTGGCCGCAATTAGGGCCGGCTCAGCGTCACCCGCCCCGGTGTCCCCGGGGTCCCGCGTGTGCCGGGACTCGGGGGCCGCATCCTGCCCGTGTGTGGGGGGGGGGGTTATCGGCGGCCATCGGCGCTGCCTCCCCCCGCGCCGGTGACGTCAAGCGCTGACGCCGATCCACCCCCTCAGCCGCCCGCGGGCTTGGCCGGCCGTGACGTCTGTCACCGCCACCGCCACCGGCGCCGCCACCGCGCTTAACTCCTTCCCCGGCGCCGGCCGAACGCGGCTCACTGCGCCCCTGCCTGACCCACGGGGCTGGGGCCGGCCGGAGTGACCGGCCGGTGATGGTCGCTGGGCAAACCCCGGTGCCACCGGGACACGCCGGTGACAAACTTCGGGGGGACGACACGGGACAGGCTGTGACAAGGGAGGTGTGGGACATGCAGGAGCGGTGGCTCTCTCACAGCGGGGCACGGACCAGGCACCGTCCGGCCATGCCGCCGGTGGCCTGTCCCGGTCTGACCCATGCAAGTGGTGGCCGGGTTGTCCCCGGAGGTTCCCGTGAGGCCCCGTGGCCCTGCCTGGCACGGTGTGTTTATTTATTTATTTCTTTGTCGTACCCTTTTACAGCCGGGGTCCGGCTCGGTGCCAGTGTCCAGTGCCGGTGCCCGGTGCCGAGTACCAGTGCCTGAGTCAGTGCCCAGTGGCCAGTGGCCATGCCAGTACCAGTGCCCGGTGCCGGTACCTGGAGTCCAGTGCCAGGTGGCCGGTTCCTGTGCCCTGTGCCCAGTTACCAGTACCCTGTGGCCCGGTTCCCAGTCCCGATTTCCAGTGGCGAATTCCCGCGCCCAGCCCCCGGCCCCCCGTCCCGTTCCCGGTGCTCGGTCCTGGTTCCCAGTGGCCGGTTCCCCGTTCCCATGCCCAGTTCCCGTTGTCTTGGAGCCGGAGCCCGGTTCCTGTGCCCAGTTCCCGGTTCCGTTTCCCGGTCCTAGTTCCCCGTGCCCGGTTCCTGGTGCCCTGTGCCGGTTCCCGTTGCCCTGTTCCCCGCTCCCTGTGCCCGGTTCCCGTTCCCATGCCCGGTTCCCGCCCCTCCCTTTGTGCCCATCAGCCCCGGCGGGGCGCGCGCCGCGGGGCCACGTGACCGCCCCTCCCCCGCGCTGACGTCATCCCAGGGCCCCGCGCGCTGTTGTCCCGTTTACCCGCCGGTC
>VZRJ01010915.1:57561-73577 GCA_013397565.1 Ptilonorhynchus violaceus | reverse complement strand
GCCCGCAGCCCCTCATGGGTGTCAGGGTTGTCCAAGCAGGAAAATGAGGCCGGTGCGCAGCGCTTGCACACGGTCGAGGTGTCGTCCCATGTGGCAGCTCCTCAGGGCTTCTCTCTGGGGGCACCCCGTGGGTGTGAGGGGCCCGCGTTAATGGGGGTCAGCTGCTGCCCCAGGCCTGGCCCCTGAGGGTGGGCACGGCTGGAAGGACCCCTGAGATCACCGAGTCCAAGTTATGACTGTACAGCACCGCGTCACCCAGACACACAAAGTGCCACGTTGTCCCTCCTCAAACAATTCCTTGATTTTGGAATGTTTGGCCCTCCCGGCTCCTCACATCTATCAGAGGGAGAGGATGGAGCTCCAGAGGTGCAGGATGCTTGGTATAGTGGTTTTTGTATTTTTAGGGTTATTTTTAAGCAGTAAACACAAGGACTGGCAGCTCAGATATGAAGGGATGATCCAGCTCTTGCTCATGAGCTGCCTGGAGTGTTCAGGCTGCCCTTGCCTTTGGTCCGTGGGTGGAAGTTTGGGCTGAAAACCCAATGAACATGTCAAATGTGCTGTGTTTGACCTTTTTGCCCTCCCCTGCAGCTGCCACATCTTCCCTGTATTTGGGCCACTCTTCACATCCTCTCCTGGTCCTCAGTCCCTCCGCAATCCTCCGAGCCTGATGCATGTGAGCAGGAAAGATGCTGGAGTGAGGGGGTTGATGTCTCCTGGGTGACGTGTTTGGAGCCCTCCTGGATGACGTTTCCTTTCCAGCTCCGTCACCTCCACAGCCCCGTTTGACTCACGCTTGGCCCGGGCTGCTGACAGGGCGAGAAAAGGCTGTGAAATCCAAGTGAAGCAAGAGCTGGGCTCCATCTTTCCCATCCCACGCCCTGTGCTGGATCCAAGGCGCTTTTTTAGCCAGGTAAAAACTCCTCTTTGTTTCCATAGGGCTGGACATGGGGTCAGCCCTGCTTTGATGGAGGTACCGATGAGGAGACAGAGGGTAACTTGTGGGTTTTGTCCTAATTTAGGGGCCGCTGGAACCTCTAGAAGAGCGTCAGGGAATTACCACAGCGTTGAGATTGTTTCTGGACACTGCAGAGCTGTGTGTGCACATGGGGTGGAGGTAAAAGTGCAAGAGGGGCTTTAATTCTGCTATTTTCCTGTTTTAGCACGGTTCTTTCCAGATGCTCTGTCAGAAATGGCTTTTTTGGAGGAGCTGGGAGTCCAGTGGGTGCTCGGTGCTCCTGCCAAGGGTGGGCAGGTTGCACGACCGAGCCAGGCGGCTGTGGGAAGAGCTTGGGGCTGATCGGGTGTTAATTAGTTCTGGAGTGAAATATGAGGAATGCAAAATACTATTTTAAGCTTCAGCTTGGCTGGGGGAAGGAAGGAAGGAAGGAAACGAGGCTCGGGGGATTAATGAAATGATTTCACTGCTGTTTTTGTGGGGCCATAAGCCCGAAGTCAAGAGTGCTTTGGGCTGGCTGCACCCGCCTGAGGTCAGACTTCAGCATCTAATCCCTGCTCAGGGCTCAGCAGCTTTACGGGACTGAGCCTTGGATGAGCTTCCCAACAAACCCTTTTCCAGGCTGGACAGGGTTTGGAGCAACCTGGAATAGTGGAAGGTGTCCCTGGCCGTTCAGGGGTGGGACTGGGTGAGCGTTGAGGCCTCTTCCAAACCATTCCATGACTCTGCTGGGTGTGGAGAGGTGCTTCTCTTGTCTCCTTCATCTTTTCACCCCTTCAGGTCATGCCGAGGTTGGAAGAGGAGCTGGGGAGGGAGGAGCTGGATAAATGTAGGGTGAATACAGAGCTTGGATGGCCAGAGCTGTCACTTCCACGTCCTCCAGCAGCTTTAGAGAAAACCAATACCCACGAACTCACTGGGAAAGGCCAAGGCAGGAAAAAGGGAAAGGTTGATTACAGGAAAGTGGGATATAGATACAGGGAGAACTAAGTCAGGAAAAGTTCAGCTCCTTCAGGGTCCAAGTTAAACACGGATTAATGAACCTGCCCCTTCCACAGGCTCCCACACAAAAGTCGGATGTGTCAAGCCGCTGGGTCTGGCTACTACACCAGGAATTAGCCAAAAAATGAGGTTCTGTAGCCGCCCCAGGAGCGGCTCCCCAGCTGCCACGGGGAGAGATTTGGGCTGGTCCCACTGGCCTGGAGCAGTGCTGGAATGTTGTGACAGCCTCTGCTGGTTGATGGTGCAAAGGGTGGCTGTCCCGGGGGGCAGGTGTGGGGTTGGATGTGTGGGAAGGTGGCTGGAGCTGGGAGCGAACCTCCGGGTCCTGTCTCCTGCTCAAAGCAAATCCATCCCTCATGTGTTGTCTCCTCTTTTATCCGCTCTTGTTTCAGCGGCGCAGCTTCCAGCCTTCTGCAAAGGAGACGATTCCCATTGCTCGTAAATCTCCTATCAGGAAGCTGTTTCCAAGATTAAAGCCTTAAACGTTTCCCCTCTCTGGTTTCACGTCCCAGCTCCCAATTCCCTCCCTGCTGTAATCACCAGCTCCATCCCCTCCATCTGGACACTCTGGGGTCTCTGTGCCTCACACCAAGCCCCTGAAAGCTGTGTCTGCTCCGAGAAAACCTGTGCTGGGACAATTTGGGATGGGGGTGTGCACCTCAAACGCTTGGAAGTGGCCGCGCCAGGCTTTGGGCTGGAGATTGCGTCATGGAGTTTGGAAAGCTCTTCCTGCTGCAGGTCCCTCCTGGCTGGCTTAAGAGCTGACTTAGCATTTGGAGGAGCTAAAGGTCGTTATCTGGGCAAGGCCTATGGATTTGGGATGAGCTGGAAGCGGGCTGGAGCTCGGGGTGCGTTGTGGATATCGGATCACCGGCAGCAGGATGATCATTCCCAGAGCTGGGACGATGATCCGTGGTGACGGGTCCTTGGATCCGCGACGTGGCCGTGGTGTGTGGGCAGGGGAACGCGCGGAGCAGGGAAACGCTCGGGACATCTGGGCTCACGTGGGAGTGCTGGGAGCGCTGTGGGATCCCGACTCTCTTGGCTGTGGCACTCAGCCCTTTGTTAGGAAAGCTTGGAGAAGACCCCAGGTCTTTTCATCAGACCCTAAAATTAGAGGCAGCCAAGGCCCCAGTCACGGGAGAGGCGGATTCCTTGGCAGAGGCTGCTCTGCTGATGGAAGAGGCAGGATGTGGCTTTTCCCAGTGCCCTTGGCATGGGAGCGGGGGGAATGTCCTGGTTCTCCATTCTGGGAGCTCTGGAGGGCGTCTCTCACCAGCCTTTGTTCCTCTCAGCCTTCATCACCCTCAACCCTGCTGTTCCCAGGGCTGTTTTGAGGCAGCTCCATGGGAGGATCCCAAAAGGAACCTTCTCTTCTGGCCTCTGCTGTCACCTGAGGTCACCCCGTCCCTTTTTCGTGCAGGTTGGCTAATCCCTCATGGCTCAGCCTGTTGGGAATTAGGGGAGTTGAGGATCTGGACAGGAAAGGTGCTTGCCTTCAACCCTTTATCTGGCCTCTTCTAATGCCCTGTGTGCCCCCAGATAAAATCTTGTGTGCGTTTTTAATTTTTATTTTTACACGAAAAAGCAACACTGAGATTTCCTCCTGACATTTAACTCAGTCAGTCAGTGACAAACCGAATAAACATTCCTGTTTCGCTGGGACAAAGGCTCCAAGATCCTGCTGGGACTAAAAGGTTTCATCATTTCCGAAGTAAAACGTTTCAGTTCGAAAAAGAAATAAGAACAACAACTCAAAATGACACGTTTCAATGTTTTTCTAATTATTTTCTCCATTTTGGCTGGGGCTATCTGTCAAATCTGGCCTGGCTCCTCAAATAGCTTTGGAGCCTTCCAAAACTTCTATTTTGGGGACTTTTCCTGTTATTGATGAACAAGTTCGATCCCTGCCCTGCATTCCTGTTCATTCCAGGTGTTTTCTGGGGTGTCTTGCAGGTGGATGGAGCCTCGGTGCCATCTGGAGATGGAGCAGGATGTTTTTCCCAATGCTGTGCTATCCTAATCCCAGCAGCTGCACCTGTGACATACCTGGGATGATCCTCCCTGCCAAGTTCCCCCTGGTTACTGGCACAACAAACTTGTTGCATTCCAGGTGAGCCATGTTTTCCTCCCCCAAACCTGGCTGCTGGGAGCGTGTGGCCTCTGGAGCTCAGCAGCCGTCTTGGAAAAGAGCTGAGGAGCTTGAAAACCAAGGAATGGTGAGCTGGGATCTTCACTGGTGCCTCTGTTCTCACACCTGGGCTGCCTGCCTGAGTCAGAGGGGAACAACATCTGTTGATTTTGGGGTTGCAGGTGGTTTTGTTTGGTTTTTAAGTTGTGATTGTGTGGCTGAACATCCTCCTGTAGCCTTGAGTTCACCTGAGGGATTTCAACTGCTTGGAGTCACCTCATTCCTGATCCCTTCTGCAGGAGTTGGTTGTTGAGCCTGGAACTGTGGGACAAACAGATGCTACTAAAAATTGTCAGGGTGGGTCACTGATGCCCTTTCCTTCACTCAGTCCTTTTCACCATCCTGCTGGAAATCATGGAATGGTTTGGGTTGGAAGGACCTTAAAGCTCATCCAGTGCCACACCCGTCCATGGGCAGGGACAGCTTCCACTATCCCAGGGTGCTCCNTCCATGGACAACCTATGCCAGGGCCTCACCACCCTCACAGGGAAGAATTCCTTCCCAATATCCCATCTAGCTCTGTCCTCTGGCAGTGGGAAGCCATTCCCCCTTGTCCTGTCACTCCAGGTCCTTGGAAATAGTCTGTTTCCGTGTTTCTTGTTGGCTCCTTCAGGCACTGGAAGGCCACAATTAGGTCACCCCAGAGTCTTCTCTTTTCCAGGCTGAACAATCCCAGCTCTCCCAGTCTTTCCCCATAGCAGAGCTGCTCCATCCCTCTGATCATCCTGGTAGCTCTTCTGGTCTCTCTCCAACAGCTCAATGTCCTTCCTGTGCTGGGACCCCAGGGCTGGAGGCAGCTCTGCAGGTGGGGTCTCACCTGAGCAGAGCAGAGGGGCAGAATCACAAGAAAAAACCACCCCCAACAATTTAATTTAGTTCTGGAAAAATAAAACCTCAGTGCTATTTTTACCCAGAGCCCTGCCTAACACCGGATTTTTGCAGACTAAGGGTAGATGGCTTTTTCCTTCCTCCTCCTGACTAAGAGGTGGGGAGGACTGATGCAATGTCATCTAAACTTGGAGCAGCCCGTGCTGCAGCAGCTGAGGAGGTTTTGCAAGATGAGAACCATCCCCAGTTTTCCCCTGGATGAGGCTGTGCCAGTTTTCCATCCTGTCTTTGTTCTGGAAGACTCACCATTGCCTTAAAAATGGATCTGGGAGGATTTGCCCTTCCCTGCCTCGGGTGAGAGACACTCCTGGGGGTGTGACCTTGCTGGTGGGGGGTGTCCCCTTTTCCTTAGGGATTTGTATCCAGGTGGTTTAATTTGTGTCCTGTGTGGCTGTGCCACTCCAGGCTGCCTCAGGGAATTGTGCTGTGCAGTGACCTGCATTCAGCTCCACTGCAGAGCATCAGCTTGGCCAGGATCTGTCACTTCCAGCCTAACTCAGCCCTTCTGTGACAAAAAGGCAGCTGTTCCTCTCCTGTGGACGTGGTTCCATGCATTTAAATGGGAAAAGAGGCAGGGAAACAGGTAGTATTGTCCCTGGAAAATTGTGTTGCTGTGGAGATGGGAAGATGTCCCTTAGCATAAGGGAGGGAGTGACCCAGCTTGGGTTTATCAGCCCTGATAAAGATCCTATGGAAGCTTTAGGGTGTTAATGCAGGACAGACCATCCCTTCTGGCTCTGCAGGCAGCTCTGGCAGCCCTGCTGGGGCTCTTGAAGGGTGAAGGAGCAGCTTTTTCCAAGCAGACCTTGGCTGTGCCTGGGGTGTGGGAAGTGCAGGGAAAGCAGACAGGCTTTGGCTGGGCCTCGGAGCCTGGACGTGAGCGGCTCCACCAGGACTCCCTGTCCTGCAGGGAAGTGAGGAGGCTGCAGTGAGTCCTGTCACTCCCCTTCCTGAGCTGGAAAACTCCCTTCCCAGTGGTTTCACCCCCTCTATCCCCAGATCCCTTCTCAGCAGGGACTAATGGACTTGTTTTCTAGGCTGGCTTAATTCTGACATGAGATTACATCTCAGTGTGTGGGTACTTGAGCTCCCTCCCCCTGCTCACGACAGCTGAATCCCAGCTCGTTCCAGCAGCTTTTGACAGAGAGGAAATGTCTCCAACCCATTGAATTCCTCCAAAATTCGTGGGGGTGGTGATTTGATTGAGTACCCAAATTTGTGTCCCCTCTGAGGGAGTTCTTGGGAAGGAGCTGTGATTAGTGATGTGTGAGGATGTGGAAGCTGTAGGTCATCATTCCATAGGGATTTTCCTGCTCCCAGCAGAGCAGAGGACAGATTCCACGTTAAAATGTGCAAATGGCTCTGTGGAAATACTAAGGATATTACCCTGCTTTAAATAACAGAATTATGGAATTGTTTGGGTTGAAAGGACCTTAAAGATCATCTTGTTCCACCCCCTTCCACTATCCCAGGGTGCTCCAAGCCCCGTCCAACCTGGCCTTGGACACTTCCAGGGATGGGGCAGCCACAGCTTCTCTGGGCAACCTGTGCCAGGGCCTCACCACCATTCCAGGGAGGAATTCCTTCCCAATATTCCATCTAACCCTGCCCTCTGGCAGTGGGAAGCCATTCCCTGTGTCCTGTCCCTCCATCCCTTGCCCAAAGTCTCTCCATGTTTCTTGTCGGGCTCTTCATGCACTGCAAGGCTGCAATTAGGTGATCCCAGAGCTTCTCCAGGCTGAGTAATCCCAACTCTCCCAGCCTTTCCCTGTAGGAGAGGTGCTCCATCCCTCTAATCCTCCTCTGGACTCGCTCCAACAGGTCCATGTCCCCAAAAAACACCCTCAACTGGGTCAGGGAAGGGCAGCCAGAGCTGTGCTTGTTTTGACCTCCAAGGCAGGATGGCAACACAACCCTGCCAGAGCTCAGGGAGCCTTTGGACAACGCTCCCAGGAACTGGGATTGTTGGGGTGTCTGTGCAGGGCCAGGAGCTGGACTCTGATCCTTGTGGATCCCTTCCCACTCAGGATATCCCATGATGAAGCCATGCAGGTCTGTCCAGCTGTAAATCTGCTGCTCCCCAGAACCATTCAGGTCCAAGAACAGGTGAAGACTTTTCCAAAGCTTTCCTTTAAGGAATGGGATGCCCTTTCCTGGTTAAACGTAGGATCGTGGTCTCCTCAGTGTGATTGAACAGCTCGACCTGTTTCTCCCCACAAAACCTCCCTGTTCCCTCTCCTTTTCCCTGCCCCGGAGGTTGCTGCACTCGGCAGCATTTGCTGAACTTGGAGAGCCTCTCCCCGCAGCTGCTCTTCCTGCTGCATCCCTGCACATCATCAATATTCATGTGCTTCATCAGCAGAGCCTCTGGAAAGAGCTCTGGAAATCCGGAGCGGGGATCCGGCGCTGGAAAAGCCTTTCCCGTGTGGGGTCAGGGCGCCGTGTGTTTGCCACGAGAGGGGGGTATGAGCCCGCGGGAGCCCGGCACTGGGTGCTGGGGTGGCTCGGGGTGCTGCCCGGCCCGAGCGCTGCCGCGGCTCCATCCCGATTTCCCGGGAAAAGCCGGCATGGCACGGCTCGGATGTGCCAAGTGCTGCTGCTGGGGTGGTGTTGGGGAGCTCACCTGGGCAGGGAGGAGCTCAGCCCACAGGGATTTGCTCCCAGATGACCTGGTGTGGGAGAGCTAAAGCAGAAGGGATTTTCCTGGCTGCAATCTGGGCAAGGAATGCTGTGCACATCCCCCCTCCTCTCTGGTCTGGTTTAAAGCATCATTTTCCTTGGATAATTCTGTGTTTTCCCCGTGAGCTGCCCCCACTGCCCCGTATCATTCTCCCCTTTGCACTGATGCAACTGTTTGTGATTGCAGAAAACCGGTTTGAGGAGCTGATCTGGCTCATCCTAATTGTTTTTTCCCCCCTTTCCCAGGTCAGGAACATTTCTTTCCCAGGTGTTGCTTGAGCATGTCGTGTCCTGGGGTCTGAGCAAAGCTGGCTGTTAAATTATCCCAGCTATTCTCTTGTACTTTGCTGTGACATCAAAAGCCCTGATTTCTCCTGCTGGGTGATCTCCAGGTCATCAAGGCAGATCCATGTACAGAAACCTTGGAGAAGTTGTTTGATTTCAGCTTGAACTCAGACTGGGAATGGAGAGACCTGGAGTTTATTCTGGTTTATGTGTTTTCTCTGTTGATTTCTTCCATTATTTTGCAGTTTCATGCCCACATGCAAAGACTAAAATGCTCGAGGGAGGGCCTGGATGTTCAAATATCTTCCTGCATGGAATATTCTCTCCCACATCAGAGAAGGAGGGAAGGAAATGTAGAAAAGGAAACCTTCATCTCATTTTTTTGAGGGGGAAAATCCTTAACGTTCACTGGACTTTAAATTTTGGACTCAGCTTTGTGATTGAGTCCTGTTGTGTACCTCTATGAACCCAATTATTTTTATCCAACAAGCCACTTTATAGCAAGGATGACTCCAGAGAGAACTATCCATGGGATCAAAATCCTGCTCTCCTCACTCCCACTTTTCCTCGGGATTTGAAACCTTGGGAACAGGTTCTGGGTCTGTGGAGTCAAACCATGCACGTGCTGTGCTGTTGCAGCACTTGCAGTTGAATTCTTGTGTGAAATATCCTTTCTGGTCTGGCTGCTGCAGGGAGATTAGGAATAATCCCCAGTCCCCATCCATCAAACTTAATTAGGGCCATTTCCTAACGAGCCTTTGGACAGCTCAAGTGGGAGCTGGGAGGAAGACAGAGCACCTTGTCATCACTTCCAGGAGGAAAAAGGACCAACAGCCCCTTCCACAGGGCTGGGGCTGGCTCCAGGGTGGGTGGAAAAATCCCAACAAACATCAGGAAATCAAAAGATCTGCTCAAAAAGCAGAAAATCCCTGGATTTAGGTGAAATCGAGTACTCACTGACAGTGTGCTCAGTGCTGTGCTCCTGATTTGTTTTCCTGCCTCTGCCTCCCATAAACTGGGAGATACTGGGCAATTCTTCCCGTGTTTTCCTCTGAAGTGGCCATAGTTTATTTTTCCTGAGAAAGGCTTTGTTTTTTAGATGTCAATTGAAAGAGAATCTGAATCTGTTCCAGGGAGGGTGTTGGTTGGATGAGTGTCTCGATTTATTTATTTTATTAGTATTTGTTAGTTTTTACATCGTTGATGCATCCCTCAGGTCCCATCCCAAGGAAAACATGGAGGAGAGGGGTTAAGCTAAAGCAACTGTCTTTTGAAATGTCCATTAATCTCCATTTATACGAGGAAAGTTTTTTCCAGAGGTCACAACCAAAGCGTGTCCCAGTTATTCTGAGCAGTTGCTCCTCACTCTGATTTAGTACCTTGACAAAATGTCCTGAATTTCACTTTTTCCTGTGATTTGGGGTTTGCTGAGTTGGTTTGGGGTTTTATGTGAGAGATCTGGAGAGGCCAATGGTGACCTGAGCTGAAGGGGGGATTCTGCCCACTCAGGTGAGACCTCACCTGCAGAGCTGCCTCCAGCTCTGCTCCAACAGCAGCAGGATGTGGAGCTGCTGGAGAGAATCCAGAGGAGGCCAGGGAGATGCTCCGAGGGCTGGAGCTCCTCTGGAGCCAGGCTGGGAGAGCTGGGAATGTTCACCTGGAAAAGAGAAGGCTCTGGGGAGGCCTCAGAGCCCCTTCCAGTGCCTAAAGGGACTCCAGAAGAGCTGGAGAGGGACTTTGGACACGGGATAGAGGGACAGGACACAGGGAATGGCTTCCCACTGCCAGAGGGCAGGGTTAGGTGGGGTACTGGTCACACTGGTTTAGGCTTCCATGGAATCAGTGCTGTACCTGCTCAGATCTGAGCACTTTGTCCCACCCCTGTCCCCAAACAGCACCTCAGTGCCACACCTGGCAAATGATCCAAAGTGTCCTGGTCCTCCAGGTATCGCTTTTTTCCCAGGACACATTTCAGTGAGCCTGACTTTCCTCTCTGGCTGGCAAAGCCCTAATTACCGAGGGCTGGGATTTGTAATTCCTGGCACAGAAACAGCATTAATGGATTTGTTCGGTTCCTTTTTATCAGCCTTTCCAGCCTGCCTCTTATCTCATTACTTTGGGGAGGGCTGAGATGGGATTAAGAGAAGTGCAGGCCTGATAAATGGAGATAGAAACCCTGGAGCTGGGGTGGATCAATACAGATCCATCACGAGGAGCTGTGGAGAGCTCGCAGGGGTGAGTAATTGGATGGAGCCAGGCCTGGGGGGAAGGAGGCTGCCCTGGAATGGCAGCTCAGGGACACGGGAATGTGTCACAGCGGCCATGGAACCTGTTGGGCTGGGCGAAAGTGAAGCAGCACTTCTGCTGACTCAGCACTTTGCTCTGGTGCCGATGAATATCTGGGCTGGATGAAACTTTCCCAGGCTTCCCGACACCTCAAAGACTTCCCGGTGCCTCCTGCATCCAGAGGAGCCACTCTGTGCTCTCCCCTGAGGTGAACTGGGATGTGTGGGACGGGTTGGTCGCTGTCTGAGGGCTCAGGGTGGAGCTGGGATCTGGAGCAGAGAGGGGAATGGACCACTGTTGTTTGGTTTGGGAATCAGAAGGGAAAGTTTGGAAACTGCTCCAAGCTGTGTAACATTGAGATTGCCAAAGGAATGGAAAACAGGTCTTGTGGGAGCAGGTTTTTCTGCACCTGGAGCAATCCCAGGAGAGTGACCTTTTTGCTGAACACTGCCAAGCTCCTGGTGCATCCTTCTTTTATTTATCCTTGTAGGCAGAAGGGGAGGATGTGCTCAGGGTAGGGTTTGGAGGCAACCTCGTTGTCTTCCTGGGGGCAAGGAGCAAGTGTTCCTGTTGGGCATAGAATCCATCCATTGGCACATGGTGTGGTTTTGGGAATTCTGCTTCAGCAGCCTGGTCATGGCACAGACACTGACACAAAAATGGGCTCGTCCTCAGGAGCAGGAGAGGCCTGGAGGATCCTTTCCCTTGGGGGCTGCTCCCTGTCTTGCTTTGCCTGGATTCCTGAGGCTGCCAACCGTGGGAAGGGGGATTTCAGTCCTTCCTCCAAGCCTGCTGGGATCAGCGTGGCGAGGACTCTGTGGTGGATGTGGACACTGAGTCGTTTCATGTGGCATGGCAGCTTTCCAGCCAGGAGTGAAGATCCAGCTTCTCAACTTGGCTCCTTGGTCCCTGTTTTCCTTTAAACCAGTCCTTTCCCTTCTTCCTGGAACCTCTAAGAGCTCCCAGGACTCTGCTGGGGATCCCTCTTTTCTGACACCAACTCTGCCATCCTTCCCTCATTCCTCACACACTTTCTTGGACTTCTGCTTCCCAGTAAGAACATGGGCAGAACTTTCTCTTCACCTGGCACCGCTCACAGATCTCTGCCCATTCTCTCTCTCTCTCCTCACTTCTGTCTTTCCCTTCCCTGCATTCCCTCCTTTAATTTGCCTTTGCTTATTTTGAATACAAAGCTCCTCCATCACAGTGTTTATAGTTCATAAAGCCTTAGGCCCATTGCTTATTCTCCTTCTTATATCCCTACTTAACCGCCTTGGCTCCCTGTGCCCTTTCCCTGCTTCCAGAGTATCCAGGATGAATCACAGTCCCTGTCCCCAGCTGTCTGCCGCATAGTTCCCATATCCCAGGAATCCCGTTCCCAGACACTGCAGTGCCTCGCTCGCAAATCCTTCTCTTTCTCATCCCTTAAAAATTCCTTTCCCTGGAGCCAGCCTCTCTCACGAGCCTCCCAAGCTCAGCACAGCCCCGGGGGAGGTCCCTGTCACCTGCAGGGTGCCCGGGGTATTCCTGGAGCGGGCATCCCGGTGCTCAGAGCGTTCCCACCTGCTTTGGGAGCCGCGGGGTCGGCGCTGGCTGGCACGTGCTGGCACTGGGCTTATCTGCCTGGCACCAAGTAAATGTCACCAGCTCGCTTCGGGTCCACTTCTCCATATCAGCCTTGGTCATGGTTTCCCTTCGGCTCTTCCCAAAATAGGCCTGAAGCACAAATGCCCCGATTCCCATCTCGGCAGGGGTGTGGTGAGGAGCAAGTGCTGGCTGCATCCCAGCTCTGTTCCCCTCCAGGAGCTCCTGGACCAGGGTGGTGGTTTTTGATATGATTTTTTTGGGTTGTTTTTCTTTTCATTGAACTGAATTTTCAAGCCACGTTTTGTGTCCCAGCAGGAGAAGCGAAGCCGATGTTCGTGATCCAGTGGGGACTGAAGCAGCTGGAGAACAAGTGAACAGTGAGCAGAAAACAAGTGGGATAAGGATGTGGGATGAGGATGTGGGATGCTTCGAGCTGAGACAGAGCAAATCGTGGAGCCTGGAGTGGGGGAGACAGACCCACATCCTCGAGTGAGGGTTTGTGGAAAGGAGGGGCAGGATTGAGTAGGTTTAGATGGGATATTGGGAAGGAATTCCTCCCTGGGAGGGTGGGGAGGTCCTGGCACAGGCTGCCCAGAGAAGCTGTGGCTGCCCCATCCCTGGAAGTGTCCAAGGCCAGGTTGGATGGAGCTTGGAGAAACCTGGGATAGTGGCAGGTGTCCCTGCCCATGGCAGGGGGTGGAACGGGATGAGCTTTGAGATCTTTCCCACTCAAACCATTCCAGGATTCTGTGATTCTGTGATTGTTGTGCAGTTGGATGGAGCAGGGCTGGAGCTGTGAGGATCCAGGGATGCAGCAAGTGCCAAACCTGAGCTGCGGAGCAGGAGGGAATTCCCAAGGGCCGGGAATGCTGAGCCTGGAAACGGATGGGGACAAGGTGGGAATCGATGGGTGCCTCACTGCCTTGGTCTTGCCACTTTGTGGGACCTGAGCAGGGCCAGGAGGGTGAGGACAGCTCTGGGTCCCCCTGGATGAGAACAGCTCTGCCACCGAGGCCGAGCGTGGGCAGAGCGAGCTCAGGCCCTCCGGAGAGGAACACCCAGAGTTCCATTTTCCTGAGCTAAAATTTCCTCACCACTGCACTTTTCCTGCCCGTGGCTCAGTCCTCCTCCTCCCTTTCCCCAGGCAAAGCATCTGAACTGCAGTAATTCTGCAGATGCACACCAGGACACTGCACCATTTGAACTGCATTGGTCATTCCGGTGGGATCCTGGAGCTCCGCGCAGCCTGCGGTGCTCGGCCGCTCGCTGCCTCAGGATCCTTTCCCTTGATGGAAACGTTCCCACGGACACCAGAGCCCGCTGCTGCTGCCCTCACTCACCTCCCCTGGAAGGGGACAGCTCGGTCCCCTCTCCTGTCCTCCAGAGACACCAAGTCCGGCCCATCCCGTGCCTGCACACAAGGAGCAGGGAAGCGTCCGGCAGGAAAAGCGAGCCAGGCCAGCTGAAAATAGCCTGCTTGTCAGAGTTTTCCATGAGACCTTTGAGACTCCTTATCTCCCTGCTGCTGTTCTGGCACAGGACGAGTTGCAGACGGAGCAGCTTCCAGGAGCAACTCCAAGGCTTCCTGCACCCCCAGGCAGGAGCCGGGGCCGTTGTCCCATGGGATAGCGGTCGCTGTGGGGTTACAGCAGCCTCTGGTTTAGCAGGAATACTTGGAGGGGAGTGAAACCTGCCTAATATCATGGGGTGAGGGATATTGGGATGCCTGGATTTGATGACAGCAGGATTAGCAGGGATTTTTAAATGTTGGAAAGATGCCGGCAGTCGGAGCAGGATTTTGGACTTCTGGAATACCTGCCCTGCTTTCGGCAGTGCAAAAGTCAGCAGGAATATCCCAAGCCATCCATAAGGTCTGTGATTCTCTGTAAAAATAAATATATTCCTGCTAGGAAGCAAGCAGAGCTGCTGCTTTGCTTGTTGGGAAGCTGGTGCTACTTCCAGGCTCCTCCCGGGGAGCCGTGGATTCATGGATCCATTCCATGCTCAGGTGTCACCAAGCTGTTGCCCCGGGGCAGGTCTGGCAGCGTGACCTCCTGGTGCTTTCCACAAGTGCTTTCCTGACCCTGGAAGAATTTTCCTGTGGCCTTAATGAGACATCTGGGGACAATTAGTTCTGGGTTTTATGACATCCTGGCTTTTCTCAGGGAACGTGGCAGGGACGCGGCTGCGCTGGTTCTCCAGCCACATGTGGGAAGAAGGGAGGGAAGCAGGAGGTGCCGAGTTGAGCTTTGCATCCATCCTTTTCCTTCCTGCAGAGAATCCAGGTGCAGGTGTGACCCACATCCATGAAGGATCCATCCTGCTCTAACCTGTTGCTCTGGAGGTTCAGGTCGAGCCAGCTTCCCACCCGCCGCATCCCGAAGTTTCCTGGAGTAAGGGATTACAGCAGGGATTAGGTATAAAGCTCTGCTGCTGCAGTAAATCACATTTTTCACTGCTGCCAACGGCACGGGGAGGGAGAGACGGCGGAGCCGGCGCTTCCCGTGGCAGCGCTGCTGACCCCAATTATTTGGGGGTGAGAAACCACCACCTGTCCCTGGCCTGCCATAAACTGCTCCACTGCCCTGAGAACCAACCAGGTTAAAGAGGAAATAACAAACAGCCTTTTCCACTGTTGTTTTTTTTGGTTTTTTTTTTAGTTCTTGGGATTTGGGGGTGATGTTACGGGGGTTTTTCTCTGACCCCAAGAGGTGCGTGATCGCTTTGGAAAGGAGGTTTTGAGATTGGCCCTAAAACTCATGGGGTTAAAACGAGCTGAGGGGACCCTGCATCACTTGGGTGATGCTTTGCACAGAGTTATCACCATTTTTATTTCACAGAGGAGGAAACTGAGGCACAGAAGTGTGTTCCTTACTGCTGGAAGTGAGGATTTCTGGGATTTCTGAGGTGTTTGGCCCTGCACTGACCTGTGCTGGAGAGGATCTGACAGTTCCTCGTGCTGGTGTTTCCTGATCCCAATCCTGGTGCCAGGAAGAACCAAAAGGAGAAACTGCTGCTGGGGAGCTCCTTAATTGTGATTCCTAAGGATGAGGTTCATTCAAATGAAGTTCTGATGGGCCATAACTGAATAGACCAACACGTGTGCAGACCTGCAGCAAACACTCCAAGAATTCTCTTAGAAATCCTGCGTGGAAAAAAGGCCATGGAGCTGCTCCACTGGGAATGACAAGGCTTTGTTGTCTTTTATTTTCTCCTTCTAGTTGACTCCATCAGCTAATGGCTTTTGCTGACAGGTATTTATCAGCCTGAACATGCTTTCCCTAGTCTTGGAAAAATAGAAATCTTTACTCCTGGCTCCAATAAAAAAATCAGCCCAATATCCCTGAACGAACAAGGCTGGATATCAATCCTTCTTCTCCTGCCATCCCAGCCCTGGGAGTCGTTAAGAGGAGAATGGCAAAAGCAGAAAGTGAAGCCACCCAAGGTTAGGAATGGGCCTGAATTATTATTTTTAATTTTTTTAAATTTTTTTTTCCAGCCAGAAATGTCATGTGTTTAACGAGCTGAGGGGCAGAGCGTGCTCACAGCTCTCCCCAGGGCTGGGAGCAAAGCTGTCCCAGCTCCCTGCACCGTGTGAACCAGCCCTGTCCTGGCGTGGGAGAGGATTTGTGGAGCAGGGATTGGGGAGTGCAGGGTGGCACTGACACCGGCGTGTCCCCACGAGGTGTTCCCAGGCTCCAGCATCCCAGGAGGAGGAAGGAAAGGGGCTCAGCACCCTGGGAGTGGCTCTACAGGGTTAATCCTCCTCTCCTCTACACCCTGTGTGCATTTACTCCTTTCTTACACCATTTAGGAAGCTGAAATCTGCTCCCAGCCCTGTCTGCAGCAAGTGGAAAGCGACGGAGGCTCCTCTGTTTGGATTAACCAAGTCTGGCCTTACAAAAATATCTGTTAAGCACGGCTCAGGAAAACCAAGCCTCCAGGATACGTTGGGTGGTGCTGACAGATTTATGGCCGAGGAAACAACCCATAACTTGTGAGATGCTGCTCCCCACCATAAATGCAGTTCAGACATTTTTTCCAGCACTAATTGGGATGAGGATTGATGTCCTCGCCCCTTTTCTCCAGAGGGGCTGGCAAACAGCAGGGTCTTCCCTTTGGAGCTTCTTGAAGCTTTGA
>VZRJ01010915.1:36982-57482 GCA_013397565.1 Ptilonorhynchus violaceus | reverse complement strand
CTGCTGTCCTGGTGAGTTTTGAACCTCTAAGGAGTCTGAGCAGGTTTGTAGAAGCTCTCTTGCTCTCTGTATATAAGAATATATGTGACTACATCTGTATATTTACATTTTATATGTATGTGAACATATGTACAGACCAAAAGGAAATTAGCTCCTATTCCATTGCTCAGGGCTGGGATCTGCACATTCTCTTT
Source organism: Ptilonorhynchus violaceus (assembly GCA_013397565.1). Lineage (NCBI taxonomy): Eukaryota > Metazoa > Chordata > Aves > Passeriformes > Ptilonorhynchidae > Ptilonorhynchus > Ptilonorhynchus violaceus. The sequence goes on along the minus strand of VZRJ01010915.1, from coordinate 57,288 downwards.
GGAGTATTTCATGCCAGATATGAGCTCTGACTTATATTTTGAATAAAAAATTTAATTAAATCGGTGTTTGTGAGCTGCTGCGGGGTGGGGGTGGGAATGGCTTTGGCCACTCTCTTGCTCAGGAAATAAAATGACCTCACTGGTGAGAGTTGCAGGGTGACAGGAACCAGCTTCCATCCCTGTTGGGAAGTGAGAGATATGTGGGAGAAAGCAGCTCCAAGGCTCCTGGACACCACTTTCCAGCAGGGATCAGAATGAGGATGCCCTGGACCAGGCACTGAGCACCTCAGGGACCCCTCCAGCACCCTGAGAGACTTCACCTTGCTCTGGTGGTTCAGTTTATGGGAGAAAAACACCTTGTACAGAGCCCCAGCACAGCAGGAGGATTTTTTTTCATGGATAATATAATCCAAAACATAATTCAGAGGGTCACAAAGCCAACAGAGCTGTTTTTCAGCCAGCCCAGAGGTGTTTTCCTTGGTGCTGGGCTGGGTTTGACCATTTCAGGCTCTCTGAGCTTGCCGGCCCTCTGCCTGTGCAGAGCTCTCAGTGCCTTTTCCCTGAAAATCTAACACACTTCCTCCATTTCCCTCCAGGCTCAAGATCTCAGGATGTGAGATTTGAGAAAAGATTCATCCTGGCTGATTGGAAGTGGGAGAAAGTTTTCCAGTCCCAGATTTCTGGGAGAGCCTGGCCGAGGCTGAAGATCCTCTCTTGTGTAGAAGTGGAAAAACATTGACCTCTGGGAACAGGTAGGAATGACTGGACTCAAAAAGGATTCCCCTGGAGGGTTAGATTGGATATTAGGAAAATTCCTTCAGGGAAAAGGAGGTCAGGCTTTGGAGTCACCATCCCTGGAAGTGTTCAAAAAACGTGTGAATTTGGCACTTGGGGACGTGGTTTGTGGTGGCCTTTGCAGTGCTGGGTTAATGGTTGGACTTGATGATCTCAGAGGGCTTTTCCAACCTCAATGATTCCATGATTCCAACTGGGCTCCACCTGCTGTTGTCCTGGGAGATGATGAAATTGGTGGAGCCCGTTCCAGCCCTGCTCTGCAGGGATTCCAGCCTGGTTCTAAATAAGAAACAGTCCCAGCAGCTCTCCCACTTCCCCAGTGCTTCCCTCTCACGGATCCCTGTGCCTTTTGCACTGGCTTGGGAGTGTTCTGGACTGGGAAACCTTCAGGGATTCATTATTCAAACCACGCTGGCTTTCACCACAAAGTTCCAATTGTGGTTTTTGGGGTTGGGCTGAGAATATTGCATTTAAATTCAAGGCAGATCTCATCCTCCCCTGGGGAATGAATGGTAGATCCTTGCCCTGCTGGGGAATCAGCCCTGGCTGCACGGATCTGCAGGAAGGTCTGACTCCAGGTCACCTGGCTGCTCAGGTAAATGCTGCTTGCTCCAGAAACCTGCTGAGATGTGTTGGATTCCAGTGGCTTCTGGATAAGGAAGAAGGACAGAAGAACTGGTGAGGGAATGCAGAGCTAAGGACAGGGACTTTGGACAAGGGGGAATGGCTTCCCACTGCCAGAGGGCAGGGTTAGATGGGATATTGGGAAGGAATCCTTCCCTGTGAGGGTGGGGAGGCCCTGGAGCGGAATTCCCAGAGAATCTGGGGCTGCCCCATCCCTGGAAGTGTCCAAGGCCAGGTTGGATGGTACTTGGAGCAACCTGGGATAGTAGAAGGTGTCCCTGCCCATCGCAGGGGGTGGGACTGGATGGGTTTTAAGCTCCCTCCAACCCAAATCAGTCTGGGATTCCATGAAGCAGCCTCTGGTTTTGGCCAAGTGATGAAGTCCAGCCCTCCTTGGAGGGAACCCCCACAAATTTTGCTCCCTGTCCCCGTGGTCTCCATGACCAGCACGAGGCTGTCATGGATAAACCCCCACACCCAGGGCCCACGGTGCAGCCTGACCCTGCCCTTGGTTTGTTGTTTAATGTGCTGCAGCCTCGATGGTTGGAAGGGGCCGAGCAAAGCTCAGATCTTGTTTCCAGTGAAACAGGAACCTCAGCACAGCCATCGACACCAGATGGTCTCAGCTGGGTTGAAGTCCAAGAGGATGAGGAAAAGCTGTGTCAAATCTGTCATGGAGACGTGGCCTGGGAGTCTCCTCCAGGGAGAAAGGGAACATCAGTGTTTGAGCTGCTTAAAATCAGACTGGACTAAATTTTAGGAGTGAAATCCCTGTGGGATTTGTTGCATCCCAGAAATGGGAGGAGACCTTCCAGCTCCAGAGAGCTGTTGCTTGCTCCTGCCTTTGGCCACCACACCAGCAGCTCTGTGCCCTCCCAATCCTTGTCTTTTCCAACAAGGGTGGAAGTTGGGCCCATCTTCCACGGGGAGTTGTGCTCAGCGCTTTGCATGCCGTGATTTGAGCTTGGTTGGGGCCGTCCTGCCGTGGGATGAGAGCAGAGCATGGAGAGCCTCGGCAGGAGTGGGCACAGATGAGACCTCCCCGTGCTGGGCTGGCTGCAATCCCATTTCTGCGAGGCAGGGGCAGGGAAACAGCCACGGGGCTGGAGCTGACAGAGACCCCGCTCCCCCTGAGCAGCAGGTCCGGAGATTCCAGCAGATGACACCAATTCCAGGGCCCTTTGCCTGCAAGCTCAGTGGTGGCTCCTGCTTTGGTTTCTATTAACAAATCTCTGCGGTTTCGAGCTCCTGCTGCTCCGAGAGGGGCGGGCGCTCCGCAGCCAACACAAATAGTCCCGGGGTCTGGCTGGGGCTGCGGGAAAACAGAGAGTGCAGCGAGTAATTTGGGTAATGCCTTCAGACACCACCATTATCCCACCGGCGCTTCCTGAGGAGGCTCAGCCAGAGAGAGCTGGACCACGGCGGGTTGGACACAACCACTCTGAGAGGGTTGGCCTGGCACCGGGACAGCCACGTGTCCCCAGGCTCTGTCCCGGTTCCAGCTGCGGTGGGGCTGGGAATGCCAAATCCCTGCCTTGTCTTTGCTCCCAGGGACGCTGGGAATTCGCAGTGGTCTGGTGGAGGTTTTAGGTCCATTTCCCTGGCTAGGGCAGGCAAAGAAGCATCTGCTGCTGTAATCCCTGTCTGTGCTCAGCGAGGATGTTGCTGTGCCTTGTCCAAACAGGGTTTCTGCAAAGGAAGGGAAGTAAAATCCGAGATAAATCCATCCCTAATGGCGAATCCTTTGAGAAAGCCAAGCACTGCTCCAGGAGCTGCTGTGAGATTTGGGGAGGGTGTCCCAGCTGAGGAGCAGTTCTGGCATCTCCAGGCTGGCCAAATCCTGAGCCGTGGATTACCCCCACCTGCCCAGGGCTTTGCTTCTGCCCCTCTCATCCCCACGGGCTGGAGGCTCCAAGAGTACTTGTACTTCCTGACTGGACATCCTGGCACTTCATGGCATCCAGGGGGCTGCCAAAGGAGATGGAGAGCAGGAGTAAGAAGTAGCCAAGCCACCACCTGGAGCAGATCATGGATGGGTATTAGATCCATCTCCATGGAGATTAAACCCCGCTGCCACTGTGGGGGATCAGCAGGAGAGCTCTGCCCACGGCAGGGCACGAGGAGAAGAGGAAGTTTCACTCGTGCTGCCTGCCAAGACTAATTGGGATCTTCTCACAGCAGCTCCCCTCTGTTGGAGCCTCTCCAGGAACAGACAGACCTGTTCCTGCCCTGGTGCCCCAGGGAGCACGAAACGCATCACGAGTTTCCTACACCGATTTCAGAGGGAAAAGCCAACCTGGGACGACAAGTTCCAATTCCCACGGAGAGGAGGAGTCGTTGGGAGCATCTCAGTCCTCACAGAAGGGGCTGTGTCTTCACCTGGAGCTGCCTTCACCTCCCCAGTCCATCCCAGTGATCCCTTCCTTGTGTCTGTACCTCACATGTGAGGTTTCCTCTGCCTTTCCCTGGCAAGGGCAGAGGGTTTTCCTTAGGTTTTGCCCGTGGGCTGCAGCAGGTTTTCCAGCTGCAGAGGCAGTAAATCCCGAGGTTGTGTCCCAGCTGCACAGAGAGGGCTCCAGAGAGTCCAGGGTCACTGAGCTGCTGCACGGTAGCTCCAGAGAAGGGATCTGTGGATTAAATTTCCAGGAACTGGTGGGGCCCGACTCAGTTTTGAGCCACCCGATTTAAAACAAACACAGAGCTATAGATGGGCCCTGCTGGGCCCCAGCTGATTTTTATCGGCCCTGGCTGGGCCTTGGGATGGAAAGAGTGCTTGGTTGGAGTCCCTCTCTATTCCCAATCTCGGGAGGATTTGGGAAGCAGAAAGTTTGAGCCGGGGCCTCTGTGAAATTCTGGCCGCTCCGAGATTTTCCCACATTTTCATTTAGACCTACAGCTCATTCAAGTTTCTTTCCAGAGGTTTTAAGGGCTGAAAGGCTCATTGTATCTGTCTGGCGATTCCTGGTTTCCGTGGGAGCTGGAATCAGAGCATCCCTGAACACAGGCAGGGGTTAATGACTGGGAAAAAAGGGCTCTTTTCTGTCCCAGTTTAGAAGGTGCAGGAGCCAGCAGAAAGGCAGAGCTTGGAGATGGACACCTGCCTTAGGATGCTTTTTAGCCAAGGTTCCCATCTGTGCAGTCAGAGCTGTGAGATGCCACTGGCAGCTCCCAGGGAATAAAGTCGCTGGCCCCTGGAGGCCCTTCCAAGCGGTGGGGACAGCGGGGTTATCGGGGTGGGGTGGCTCCTCTCTAAGATGGAAATTTCTCCTGTGGCCAGAGGCAGGGATCTTGGCTTGCCTCCCTGCTCCCTGTCACTGAGCCTCGCCACCTTCCAGGGTTCACTTTGTTCACAAAGAGCCTCAGATAAGCTCTTGGCAGGGGTGCTCCGTTCTGCAGAGGCATTAGCAGGGCTCGGGGCAGGGGGGGTTTAACATTAACCTCTTGTAGCCCTCGGAAGCTGCAGCTCAGACACAGAACCTGGGGCTGGGGCAGCAAATCGAGGCTCTGCGTCGGTGGGAAGCGTCAGCATCACTGCAGGAGTGGGATCAAGGAGGTCACAGGATCATAGAATATCCCATGTTGGAAGGGGCCCACAGGGATCACCCAGTCCAAGCCCTGCCCCTGCACAGGCACCCCAACAATCCCACCCTGTGCATCCCTGCGAGTGTTGTCCAAACACTCCTGGAGCTCTGGCAGCCTTGGGGCCAGGACCATTCCCTGGGGAGCCTGTTCAGTGCCCCAGCACCCTCTGGGTGAAGAAACCTTTTCCTGATATCCAACCTAAATCTCCCCTGGCACAGCTCCAGCCATTCCCTGGGTCCTATCCCAGCTCCCAGAGAGATCAGCGCTGCCCCTCCACTTCCCATCATGAGAAAGTTGTAACCTGCAATGAGACCTTCCCTCAGCATCCTCTTCTCCAGCATGAGCTGGACTGTGTGTTTCTCCACCACTGAATTTCTTTGCCAGTCCAAAAAACCCCTTCAACCCCAAGCTCTTCAAACAAGCGCGCGCCGATTTGAGGGAGCATCTCACGCAGCACCCCAGGGCATGCCGCACTCCCTGACCCAGAGCACGGCCCCGGAGCCTTGCAGCATTCCCTGATTCCCAGGGAAGGGCCGGCTGGCTGGCAGACGTGCAGCCTGCCCTGCCACTCAGCCTCATTTATCTTCCTCGCTCGGGCTGTTTACGCAAGCGAGAATTGGCCGGGGGCGCGCGGCCCCGCTGCGTGCCAAGGGAGGAAGCGGGCACAGCACAAGCCCTCGTGGCTGCCACCCAACTGCCTCCTGCACGCTCCCTCTGCACGACAAAAGGCCAGGATGCAGCTCCGAGGCTCAGGGCAGCTCTGGCCCCTCGCGGGGCTTGTCCCTGCGCCGGGGGGTCCTGGCAAGGGGACCCCCCCCCCCCCACTCCTTGTGGAGTGTGGGATCAAACAGAGATGCTCAGGCACCTTCACGCAAAATCCCTGAATAACTTTTCTCCCAAAGCTCCAGAGTGTTGTGCTTGGGTTTAGTCCCTGCTTAACCCTTTGTGGCGTGGGAGCCGCTGCTGAGCTGGGGTTTGAGAGATGTCCCACAAAGTCCCCCTGGTCGCTGAGCCATCCTGCTGTCCCACTTCTCTTATTCCCACAGCTCCATGATCCCTCTGCAGAAAGGGGCATCCCGCTGTCCTAGGGGCTGGGAGGGGCCTGGGGCACCCAGGATTTAGCCCCCGTGGCCAAGCTGGGCTTTCCCAAAGAGCTGCCACCCAACCACAGGGGCTGTTTGCCAGGCTGGGGTGGGTTTCTGAACTCTCGGTTGAAGATCCATCCAGTGCCAAGCTGCTGGCACCACTAAATAGAGAATAGAGACATTTTCCAGAGGGTTTGATAGGATTTCTGTGTAAAAATAATACTTTTGTTTGTTTTTTTCTGCTCCAGTAAACTCACTGCAGCTCTGAAGAAAGGAGTGAACATGGGACAGTCCAGGCACAGTGTCACCTCCCAAACTCCTCCAACCAGCACTTTGGAAGAGAAGCCAAACATGGCCAAGCTCCTCTGACTCCTGCCTTGAGGTAGCCAAGTCCCCCCTGCCCCCAGCAGGTTCCCCCCGTGCCCGGCTTGGGAGGGCGTGCAAGACAAAGCACACTTTGTGTCACGCCTGGCCCGGGCTTGCCTGCTGAGGAGGAACCCAGCAGGAACTTGCTGGGGTCTGACACCACCTCAGCAGTGCCCCTGGCCCTTTGGGCCATCCTGGGATGTCCCAGAAACCGGGATGGACCCCCAGAGTGACACCGGTGGGCCCTTCCACTGTTCGTTATTCCAGCTTTGGGGAGGGCTCCTCTCCTGTCAGGCGGGGGAGAAGGTTGTGTCCCATCACAAAAGTGGGGAAACAGGGCTGAGATGCCTTCAGGGTGTTTGAGTTCTGGCTCCTTCCAAAGCCATGGATGTGCCCTCTTGTGGGAGGATCCCCCCCCCCGAGTCACACGGGGACACTGGCTCCTCTCACACCTACTTTCCAGGTGATGGAAAACAAAAGGAGCCCAGATATTTTTTAAAAGCAGGAAGCCAGATTCTGTAAACTGTCTAAAAATGTATCCTCCGGAGATGAGCTTTGGCTCTGGCTCCCAGCCCGAGGGAGCGATCCGTGCTCATGAAAGGGACAGGGAGGGAGGGATGGTGGAGGGGGAGTGGGTCTGCCTGAGCACCTTGGCTGTGTCCCCCCACCTGGGACACCCCACACTGAGAGTTCTTGGGTCTTTCCACACCTCAGGATGGAGCTGCTGCCTCTGAGCTGGGCTGAAAGGATTTGAACTCATTCACCCTGCGTGGTTTTGGCTGATTGCCCCAGGGATTCAGGAACTGCTGTGTGAGGGAACAAAATTCACAGGAGAGAAAGGACTCCCTGCTGCTCCAGGTAGGGCCACCGAAATCCCCAAAGTGTCTGGGGAGTCCAGGGCTTGTGTGGCAGGAGTCACAGAGTCATGGAATCCCAGAATGGTTTGGATTGGGAAGGACCTTAAAGTTCATCTCATTCCAACCCCCTGCCATGGGCAGGGACACCTTCCACTAGACCAGGTGGGTCCATCCGACCTGGCCTTGGACACTTCCAGGGATGGGACAGCCACAGTTTCCACGGGCAGCCTGTGCCAGGGCCCCACCACCCTCACAAAATCCACTTTTTATCCTTGCCTTACTCCAACCCTTTCCCAAACCAGCTCCAATTGCCACCGCTGGTGGCCTCTCACTGGTTCTGCTGGCTGAGAATTCCAGGTATGATGAGTCCTGTTTTTTTCCCTGAACGTTTTTGCCTTGGGGCTGACACACAATAAAACCAAACCTTGGAGTGGCTCCTCACCTGTGATTGAGCTCTGCACCTCATCCAGAGGCACCTCCTCCTCCTCCTCCTCCTCCTGACACGCACGCCGGCTGTCTCTGAGTGACGGATAGCATTCCTGGGATGTAAACACCTCATCAAAGAGCTGTTGTCCCGTGATCGATCCCTGCCAGCTCCCCGGGAACTCCCGCTGGACCGGGAGCCGCTGGCTGGGTGCTGGTCCGTGCTTGGGGGTGGGCTCAGCACATCAGGTTTGGCCAGGAAGGGCATCTCCTGGGGCAAAATGTCTCTGGAGAGAGAGGAGAAGTGGGATTTAGGAATGTTTTTCCTTAAAATGCAAATGATGTGACTTCTAGGCAAACATTTTTAGGGACTTTTTACAAGAGCGTGGAGTGACGGGACAAGTGGAAATGGGGCGGGGTTAGGTGGGGTATTGGGATGGAATTCCTCTCTGTGAGGGTGGGGAGGTCCTGGCACAGGTCGCCCAAAGAAGCTGTGGCTGCCCCATCCCGGGAAGTGTCTAAGGCCAGGTTGGAGCAACCTGGGATAGTGGAAAGTGTCCCCGCCCATGGCGGGAGGTGGCACTGAACGGGCTTTAAGTTCCTTCCAACCCAAACCATTCCGTGATCCCATGATTCTGTGAAACCATCCTCATCTCCCCTGAGCTTGGAGCGAATCCTCCTCGGTGCTGTGGCTGCCAGGAGCGAGGCACAACCTGTCATCACCTCTCTGGATGGAGAACAGATCCCAGGGACCACGGCCGAGCAGCCAGGAAGCCCCAGACAAGTGCTCTCCTGAGGCAGGCACTCCCAGACATCCTCTCCCTGGAGACCAGCTCTTCCTGCCTCCTTGATCCTATTTACATCCCCAAAAAAAAGCCCTGGGAAAAATAACCCCCGAGTTGCTGGTTGCCGAAATAGGAAAACCAAGGAGCTCCTGGGATCCAGGGAAAGGGGTGAAGGCAGCAAGGATCTGTATCCCTGTTTCGATGCCCAAATGGCAGAGGGGAGCAAGGAACGTTTGGCAGGACAGGATGGAGCAGAGCTGCTGGTGGGGGCCTTTTCCAGCCTCCCACCTCCTCTGTGCCCAGGGGGATGCAGGTCCTTGGAGTGGCACAGGGAATTTGCAATAAGCAGTGGGGAAACACTTAAAAACTCGGAGAATCCTGGGGGAAGGGAAGAAGAGAGAGGATTGAAGAGGGAGGTTTAGCCCTCCCCAGTAATAATAATAATTAGCCCAACTAATAATTAGTCCACGTGCTCCTGACTTTCATGGAGCTGCCAAAAAAATCAGATTAGATTTTTATGTGAAGGGCAAGAACTGAGTGGGATGAGGGTGTGCAGTGTAAAACCTCCAAATACAGCTGCTTCTCTCCCCAAGTGCTTCTCAAAGCACCTGATTTTAAAACCAAAGTGGTTTTAGTTACTGGCCTCAGTTCACCTATTGAATTTTGGGAAAGGTCAATTGACTTTTGTTTTGTTTTTCTTCCCCCCTAAAATTTCAGACAAGCTGCTTTCCCAAACGAAAAACTTATTTTTTTTCAACCAAGCCTTGAAAACACAGACCAAGAAAATGTAAATATTTTCATCCGAGTGATTTTGTGGACAAAAAGTGGTTTTTTTTCCCCTTGCTGCTGTCTTCAGCTGCCCTGCGCTGCACTGACTCAAAAACCTGGGTCTTATTTAAAAGCTCAGAGGGGAATTGTTTAGAAAATCAACCTAATACTTACAGCCTTTCCTTTGATTTCTCAGGAGTAAAGCCAAGCCGGGCTGCTGCAGGGAAGGAGGAAAACTCGGGATGAGCCAGTGTCTCCGGACTGGTTTTTAACCTGTCCCTCACCAACGCCTTCAGATGCCGCAACACTCGGAAAGGTGAGTTCTGATCCCGCACAAACATGTTTGGTTTTGTAAGGCAGGAAGGAGGAATCACAGCATTCCCACCTGCACGAACCCATTAATTGCCGGGATGGGGCTGCCTGGCTCTTAATTCCCAATTAAAAGGTGCGGTGTGGCTGTTCCGTCCCCTTGACAGCGGCTGTAAACATTCCCAGCTTCCCCATCCACAGGGAAACCTGAGCCAAGCCGGCTGGGGGGGCCCTCGCCCTCCTTCCCTCCTGTTTTCCATCCCCCTGGAGCCCGTGTCACGTTCCTTTGTGCGCTCCCGAGGTTCGCCTCGCGCTTCCCAAGGTTTGTCTTGGCGCGTGGCTCGGGGAGCAGGGGCGCCCAGGAGCCAAATGAAGCGATTCTTTATGTAAACGAGCGCTGATTGTAATTACGCTGCTCTAATTGCTGCTAAGCAAATAAACAATGAAGGGCAGCAGCGTCCCGGGGGCACGCGGGGATTATGCAACCCCTGCAGAGCCCCGGGAGCGCATCCCTGCGTCCCCCCTCGGGCTCCCAGAGGATGGGACACGCTGGAGAAAATGATGAATTTTACGGTGTCCCGCCCTGGGACACGGGAGCAGCCCAGGGAGACAGGGAATTGGGAGCTCTGTGTGTATCCTGTGCAGCAAGGACAGCTTTCCACTAGGCTAAAGTGCTCTTTGCTCCCTTTTTAGGGTATTTGGATCCAAGTGGATCTGCTGAGCGAGTTTCGTAGAATCACAGAGTATATAGAATATCATGGGATGGTTTGGGTTGAAGGGACCTTAAAGCTCATCCCATTCCATCTCCTGCCATGGGCAGGGACACTCTCCGCTATCTTGGATTGCTCCAGCCTGGCCTTGGACACTTCCAGCAATGGGGCAGCCACAGCTTCCATGGGCAACCTATTCCAGGGCCTCCCCACCCTTCACAGAGAATGATTCCATGCCAATATCCCACCTAACCCTGTCCTCTGGCAGTGGGAAGCAATTCCCTGTGTCCTGTCACTCCATGCTCTTGTAAAAGTCCCTCTCCATCCTTCTTGTGGCTCCCTTCAGGTACTGGAAGGTACCTTCATACCCTGAGCTGGAAGTGACCCATGAGGATCATCAAAGTCCAGCTCCTGAGCCACCTCTGCCCCTTCCCTGTGAGGTTCCTGGGGATGATCCAGCTGCTGGACAGGGCATGGGGAGGGGTGCAGGGCAGGGCCCGGCCTCTCACCAGTACCCTGCACAAAGGTTCTGCTGCTGCTCCAAGTGGAGCAGCCCAGGGCAGGAACTGCCCAGCCTGGCGCCCACCCAAGCCCTCATTAGGAGATCCACGGCTTATACACTCATTTACTTCACTTTAATTAAGGCCTGTGTCATCCTTGACATTGTGTTGGCTCGTCCGCTTCAACCCGGATTTTGTTGGTACTTTAAATGTGGGCAGCACCCAGCACAGCCACGTTTTAGGAGTGACTGGAACTCCCTCTTCCCAAGACAACCCCTTCCATGACCTTTCTTGGTGTATGGTGAGAGTTAACACCAAATCCAGGTGGGATTTTTGCACCTGGTGTAGGGATAGGAGACCTGGAAAGGCAGGGGCAGAGGTCTGGCTCTAGCTGTCCGCAGGCTGGGACATGCAGGAAGGGATCTGTGGAGCCGAGGGAGGGAATGAGGAGGTCTCCATCCCACTCCCTCACTCCTTGGTTTCCAGGCTAAAAGCCCAGCTGGCCACTCTTCCATTTGATTCCCAATTTCTCTCCATCCATCCCAGTTTTCTCGTGTTTTCCTTGACCACTTCTGCTCCCCTGAGCCTTCCCAAGGGCTCTCCTGATGCTCTTTTTTCCCTGAGCGAGCCTGTACCAGCCACAACCACCAACCCTTCCTGCTCACCTGCCTCTGTTGGCACACAGGATTTGGGAAGCAGCTGGAGCAGGGCGTGAGCTCCAGACTCTGCCCGTGCCATATCCCAAGCTGGGAACATCTGGGAACATCTGGGAACATCCCACTGACCCTGAATGACAGCCCAGCCCTCCAAGCTCCTGCCACCTCCACTCACTGCCTGCTTCCAGCCTTACAGCATTCCCAACCCAGCTGTTTGGTGGGAAATAAGGATATTTTTCCCCCTCCTGGATGGCTGTGAGTGCATCACATCCTAATTAAAAGCCAGTGAGTTGTGGGGAGTGGAATTCGTCGGGGTGTTTGCTCGCACCAGGCTCCTGCTCTGCTTTATTTCACACGCCTTGGCTGGAAGAAAATCAGGCTTGTGGTGCTGGCAAAGCATCTGCTGCTTCCCAAGGCGCTGCAGGGGCATTGGCTCCCTGTTTCACCTTCCCAAAAACCCCTGTCGCGGTCCCATAGGGTTCCTGGTGGAGGGGCTGAGTCCTCCGGCTCCGGAGCTCGAGGAATTCTCACTTTTGAAGATCCAGCGCCGCTCCGGAGCAGGAGGAGCTTTGATGCCAGGGAGGGGGAAAAGGGGGAAAACATCACCGGGGAGGAAACATCTCCCTCCATCCCCTCTCCCCACCGGCTTTTCCGCGCTGCCGAGGCTCCCTGCTCCTCTCCAGGGTTTCCCCCCCCACTCCCCCGCTGCGGAGCCGTCTCCAAGTGACAGCGGTGAGCGGATTAATTAAGCTGCCTGTCAGCCCTTGGCAGCCGGGAGCTCTGCCACGCCAGCGCTAATTAAACCCAACAAAACCTACCTTTATCTCCAAACCCTGCCGCGGGCTGGGATAAGGCAGGAGGCCGCCGGGAGCCGAGCTCAGGCGGAGTTCATCGTGCCCCATAGCCTGGCACCCACCCCTGCTCCTCGCTGAGCACGGAGAGGGTTGGGAATGTGGATCCCACGTCCTGAAAGGCAGGTCTGGGAAGGGAAAGGGGCTGGGGGGCTCCAGCCCTTCTGATGACACCACAGCTCGGGATTTGGTGCTGAATATCCCTCCAGTTTAGAGGGATTGGGGGATGAAGTGGAAAATCCCCCCTTGCCCACATCTTGTGCCCAAAGGGGGATTTTTCACCATCCCTGGAGCAAACCCTTGGGAGCAAACTCATGGGAGGGTCCTGGGTGAACCCTGGTACCTGTTGATGCTCCAAACACCTGGAAAGTCACATTTAAACCAGAAAGAGATGTAAAAAAAGCCCTCAGAGAGGAAACAACCCGCCAGGAGGGCACGTGCCAGGCAGGATGTGGCACTCGGAGCCTGGCACTGCTGGGTGACCCTGCGTGTCCGTGCCCTGGAATGCCAGTCCTGGTTTCCCTGTGGCCCAGGCTGGGAGCTGCAGGGAGCTGCTCCCCGTGCTGTGTCCCCTGGCAGAGGAGGACTGATCTGCCTGAGCTGAGGAAGGCTGATAAGAGCATTATCTGGAGGTACGGGCAGGATGAAGCAGTTGTTTGCAAGGCAACATCCTCCTCCTTGTTCCCTAAGGAAGGGAAAAGGCAAGGCCGAGCCAGCATGGGTGTTACACATGGATTCAGCTGGTGTTTTACCTGGATGAGCATCATTCCCAACACACACCGGTGGTCCTGTCCTTCCAGGGGTTATTTTCCAGCTGCATAGTTTGGGGAACTTTAATTGCCCCATGATTAAGTGACTTTTGATTTCCCTCTCATCAAACGTAATCTCATTTGCTCCTTCTCCTTTTCCTTTCTTCCTTTTTCTTCCCCCCTCCTGGAAATTAAATTAACATTCCATCTAATTACTCAGCCACTTCTCTAATTGCTGAAGGGACTGTGGTTGTTGTGCTCATTTAATTAATTGAGACCCGCAATGTTTAATGAGGAAGAGGATTTATTGGCTGGGGAGTTGGTGTGCAGGGTTGCCTGGCAGGAGAGGGAGGTGGATGCCAGCCCAGAGGGATAAAAAAGGCTTTTAAATCCCTCCCCCCCCCTTTTTTTTTTTGAGGTATAAATATGGAAAAAATCACTTTCCGTACTGGTTCAGTTGCCTTTTTGGGTGGATCCTTTTTAATGGGAATCTGTGGGTTAAAATGCATCCTGTCCAGAGGGTAAATCACCTCCAAAGGTGACCCTTGGGATGCTCACCTGTCCCTGCTCCAGCAGCAGCATTCCCACTGTTCTGCTGACCATCTCCCGGCATGGGCAGCGATGCCAAAAGCCCGGGAGCAGGAGCAGGGTGGACTCCTTGTGCCAGCCCCGGGAAGGGCTGGCTGTGCCGGGATTCGTGGGCCCCAGGGAAGGCTGTGCTGGGAACAGAGGCACATTGAGCAGGGAGATAACAGCTCCTGCCGCCTTTGGCCTGGGGGCACGTGGCTTTGGCTCTGCTCCCTGTGGGGGATTTAAGGGAACCCATTGTATTTTGCATTTCTGTTGGCTGGGAGCAGCCTGTGCCTCCCAGGGCAGGCCGGATCCAAAGGAGGGTCCATTTAGATTGGGTAGGAGGAAGTTTTTCACAATGAGGCTGGCAAAACACGGGCACAGGTTGCCCAGAGAAGCTGTGGCTGCCCCATCCCTGGAAGCGTCCAAGGCCAGGTTGGACGGGGCTTGGAGCAACCTGGGATGATGAAAGATGTCCCTGAATCCTCTATCCTGATGCTCCAGGTCATTCTCTCCCACTTCTTCCCATCCCTCTGGTGCAAAACCTGCCCCTGTGAGCAGGGCAAGGCTCCGCTCTGGGCTGATGCTTCCACATGTTGCCATAATATCCATACTTCCCTCACCCCCCCACCCCCAGCCAGCCAAACGATCCAAATGTTGTATCTGCAGCCCTGCCAGGCATCTGGAAGTTCCAGGCATCCCCATTTCCGTGGCAGAGGTTTTTCATAAAAGGCAAAACAGCTTTGAAGTGAAGCCCCAGCAGCTCTCCCAGCCCCGGCAGCAGCAGTCGGAAGCCGGACTGTGCCGGCAGCTCCAGCTGCAAACCTTCAGCTGGAGCTGGAGCCACAGGGATGGCTCCATGATGTGGGATGGCCTCGCTCAGAGCCCAGCTTTTGAAAGGATTTTACCTGGCTGGGATGAGATGGAGAGGGAGGAGTGAGCAGAGCTCCTGGGCTGAGCCCTCCTAGGGGCAGGTGAGTCCTCATGACATCAATTCCCAAGGATATTATCTAAAGTTCTTCTCCCCTGGACATGCCTGTGGGTCACAGATCCATGCTCTCCCTCTGGTTTGCCATGATTGAGGCACAGGAATGAAGCTGGAAGACCAGATCCCTGTGGTTGTGGGTGGCAGAACAAGGATTGTTCCTGGTGGGAGACCTCTGAGCATCCCTGCTCTGCCAGGATGGGCAGTGGAAGAAGTTTGGCTGTGGCACCTGGGGGTCAGCACAGTGTCCTGGGGTCAGCACAGTGTCCTGGAGTCAGCACAGTGTCCTGGATGGCAGGGGTCTTCCAAAAGGCACCTCAGGCTGCCAGCAGTTATTTTGGAAAAGACTTCAGGAAGGCGGGCTCTGCTCTGTATCCCGTGGATCATACTCCTTGTGCATCAGCATTCATCCCTCTCCCAGCCAAATGCTGCTCCAAGAACAAGTATCACTTGCCTCTGAGAAAATGAAGGCAATTTGACTGCTGAAATCCGGTGTAAAATGTCCTTGGATCTGCCTGTTGAGGGGGAACATCTGGTGCGTGACCTTGGCGCCCCAGGAGGTGTGAAACAGCCCTTTGGAGATATCCCGGCAGCAGGCAGGATGCTGTACAGTGGCTGTTCCAGCTCCGGAGCACAGCCCCGGGCAAAATCCCCGGGAATTTGCGGGCTGCCCGATGGCCAAGCTCAGGTGGAAGTGGGAGAAATGCAGGAGTGTGGGACAACGCCGGGACAGATCCCATGAGAGCACTGCAGTGACCCCTGTGGCTTGTATCCCCCAAATCCCTGTATCCCCATCCTTCCAAACACCCCATCAGGACCAGGACACAGGGAGAAGGTGCAGCACACATCCACGATTCTGGAAATCCCATCTGTTCTTCAGCCCTGAACTCGCTTTTGGGGACTCAGTTTATTAGAGCTTGACCTCTTAATCTGTTCATAACCCGATCTGTCGCTCCGAGGAAAGGGACGGATCTGGGAAAAGGCACAGCCACCGCTCTCCCGCATCCCAGCGTGTGCCCGGGGCTCAGCCCCGGCAGGAGGAAAAGGGGCTCATAAAACCAGGATGAGATTTACTCCGCCTCATTTCAAACCCGAGCGCGCTCGTAACTCACGGTGACAGGGGAGGGGTCACGGGGCGCAGACCCCACCGGCGGCCGCGGCGGGGACCACTTTCAATCAGGAATTTCTTGGCGGGTTCCCAGTTTTGTGTCAAACTCTTCCTTCGGCTGGGTCAGCCTCATCTGTGTAATTGAGTCCCCGCCGGGCGGCGAGGCGGGAGGGTTGTCTTTGCTGGGAGGAAGGTGGAGGACAGTTCCCGACAGGAGAATTTCCCATCCGGCTCAGAAAGCTGCCTTCGGGCTGAATTTTTCCATTATCAAAGGGAAAATTAAAAAAAAAAAAAAGTTTTTTTTGGAAACCACTGGGTTTGCGTTTAAAATAAAATATTTTTTTTCGAGATGCACGCCAAACACAAAAATAGGATTAATCCAAGGTGTCCCTCTCCCACCTATCCAGGCCGGAATCCAAGATCCAGCTGGTTTTAGGCTGGTACAGAGTGCGTGAGGCAGCTCAAGGGCAGGGAAAGGGACAACCATGGATTTGGGCTGTCCCGGATATCCGTGCCCAGCCCTCGCTCCCGGCAGGCTGGGATGTGGCTGAGCTGGAGCAGGGTCTCTCCTTAGCTCCGCTTCAGCATCCACTGAAACATTTTAAAGCCTTTTTTTTCTGGCCGGCAGAGCTGGCCCGGAGCCTCCCCCATCCCCGGGGATTTCAAGGAGAAAGTCATTATTTCGCGGATTTTTGTTGACACTCTGTGTAAGGGTTGCCATGGCTCTCGCCCGGCACACCTCTCCTGGCTGGAAAATCGGGCTTTGGGATGGGGAAAGCTCGAGGCAGGGCTGCTGCCATCACCTGCCAGGGCCAGGCAGGGACACGGGGACAGCCCCGGATCCGCATCCATCCCCGTCTCACCCCTCTCTTTGCCTTTCCCCGAGCTGTTTCCCACCGTTTTGCCGCAATCCCCACTTTTTTTTTCCTTTTCTCCAGCTTTTCCCAGGGTATCCCGAGCGTGCTGGAGTTTCACGGCCCATTAGGATGTGGGAATGATGTCCCCGCCGGCCGGGTCAGCGCTCGGGGCTGCCCAGCAGAGGGGAGTGAGTTATGAGCAGCCTCGGGCCGGGCTGCGGCCTCCAGCGAGGCTGGGATTGCTCAGGATGCAGCATTCCTGGAGATGCTGGGATGTGGGGATGCTGGGACCCCGATTCCCTGACCGCTGCCTGTCCCAAGGGACCATCCCTGTGGAGCTAAACTCGGGGTTTGCTGCTCTCAGGGGATTTTTGTCCTCGTACAGGGGCAGCCCCTAAACCACCCCCAGCCCCTGGCACGGCTCAGCCCCCTCCTTAATTAATTTTGCAGACTCCACAGCCGGATTTGATGAAAAACATCCCACAAAAAGCCAATGAACAAGTCACCGAGCAACACTGCGGCCTCTTCTAATGATATTTTCTTTGTGGTTTTAGTTTGGAATATCTTTCCCTTAACTGAAGGAAGCAGCCTGCCTCTTGGACTGCAACGATTTGACTTTATCCCTTCATTTTCCCTCGTTCCTAAATGCTCAGTTCCGGCACTTGGGGCTCAAAAGGAGTTTGAAATTGGCTGTGGCAGAGGAGGATGTTGACCCCTTTCCCTCTCTCCTTCCTGCCCATCCTTGCACCACCACCGGTGCATCCACATCCCGAATTCCTTGGAGTTTTGCAAGGGGACAAAGCCCCGCTCACCCCATGTGGGGCTGTTTGCAGGGACCACAAGGGACCCGCTGCTGTCACCAAGAAGGATTTGTCCTGTCTCCAGCAGGGACACAATATTCATGTCCAGCAGCACTTTCAGCAGGTGTCACCTTGCGGTCTCATCCTCTGGGAAAGGTGTTTTATCCACAGGGATATGTAGGAGCCAGCCCCAGGCATGCTCCTTCCGTGGATGGTTCCAGCTCCTTCCAGTATAGTTGTATTTTATCTGTGGAGCTCTGTAAGGATTTTGTTCCGTCATCCTGGAATTTTTATGACTCCTTTGTGTGTATATAATGCGATTGCCCTGGAACAGAGGGAAATTAATCATGGTTCCTTTGTTAGTTTTCAGGAATTTTTCATGTCTATGTTTTTGTTCATCTGTCATGTCCAAATGTGGGGTCCATGGGCTATTTGACATTTCAAATGACTTAATTGCTTAGATTTTCCCCCTCAGTGTTTAGGGACACTTGTTCCTCGTGGATTTGGAGTGTGACGTTCTGTGCCGTGGATTTTCCACCTGGTTCCAATTTCTCACTCCATCCCAGTGCTTCACAACATCCCCTCTTGATCCTGTGTCTGATCCCCCTCATATCCCATGTGCTGGGAGTCCCACCGACCTGCAGCACATCCCTCCCCGTGTCAGAATCCCGGGAATCCGGGGCTTTGTTTATGGCTTTTTCAGGATGCTGCACAAGGGAAGGTGTCCGAGGTGTCACTGCGCAGTGTCCGGTGCCCGGGCTGGGAGCGGGAAACCCTGGAAGTGCAAAGGGGAATTTCCAGGATCAGCCTGCAAACATCCAGCTTGGAGACGGTTTAAATCCAGGGGGATCAAGAGTGGCTTGACTGGTCAAGGGGAGGCAGCCAAGCCAAACAGGAGCGACTCCCAAACCTCCTCCACGAGCCAGAGGCTCCCAGTGACACTTTGGATTTCGCTGCCTCGTGATTTTGGTGCCGATACCAACCCAGTTAGAGATGGCAGGGTGAGGCGTGGGGACCGTGGAATATCCTGCCTTGGAAGGGACCCACAGAGGATCATCGAGTCAGGACGATCCCACCCATCCCACCGTGGCAGGCTGACATTTGGGCTCTCGGCAAACCCCGGGGGATAGATGGAAACCGCCTATCACCACCCGTGTTACACGTGTCGTTAGCGAAATGTTAATTAAAACAAAAGATGCAAATTGTTCACCAGGCTGTGCTGCCTTTGCTGCGGCTCCGTAATGGCTTCGACACGTCCTTGGGCACGTTTGCTCCTTCCCCACCGAGGCTGGTTTGCATTAAGTTGTTTGTTTAGCAGCTACTGGGATTTTGGCAGGACAGCTGTTGCCTTGTGAGGGTTGGGGAGCAGGAGGGGGTCCTGCAGGGCTGTTCCAGAGCAGCTGGACACATCCAGGTGAACCTTGCTTTGGTCAGAAAGAAGAGCCACAGCACCCACTGCCTCGCCAGTCCCACCAGCAGCACCCTGGGGTCAGGCTAGGGGGTCTTTGTGGCCCCATGGCTCCTGCCAGGGCCGTGGGGACCTGGAGCAAGCATGGGTCGAGCTCCCTAGACCACTCCTGGGAAGGTGTCCCGATGGGCCAAGGTCACCCAGATCCCAGAGCCCCCAATGAACCCCTCCAGACCCGACATGTGCTAAAGAAAACAGTCCCAGCATATTAATACTTGCAAAAACAAACACTGGGGAGATGGGAGAAGGAACGAGCCGGTCATTTAGGGAGCGTTAAGTCTCTCCTCTCTAAACTCTGATCCCTCTGCTTCCTACAGCCATGGACTCCCTGAGCATCCCGTGCCAAGAGCAGCCTCTGGAAGAGTGCCCCAGCAGCTCTGTCCCAGCCTGGCTTCTTTCCAGGGGGCACCTACACCCCGTGCAAAGCCAGATTTGCCTTTTTTGGGGGGGTCTCTTCAGCATCTCCAGCACTCACATTGCAAAGCAGCATCCTGGTTTCCAAAAGGGTGAAGCTCTGCTTGGATGGGAGAGCGAGGAGAGGAGCCAAAACCACGGGAGACATGGCATGGCCATGGGAGATGCTGCAGGATCAGCAGCTCCATGAGCCTCCTGGATTCCTGCCTCTCCTCAGCAATTCTCATGGAATCCTGGAATGGTTTGACTTGGAAGGTTGGGTTGGACAGGGCTTTAAACACCATTTCTTCACTGAAAGTGTTGTCCAGCCCGGGACAGTGGTGGAGCCACCATCCCTGGAGGGATTTAAAGGATGTGTAGATGTGACAGTTGGGAACACGGGTGGAGGAATGGCTGAACTTGATTATCTGAGAGAGATTTTCCAACCTAAAGAACTCTATGATTCCATGAATCCAATTGCACAATTTGCTTCTCACACGAAGTGCAAAATCACTGCCGCTCTCCAGACCGCTCATTCCACGCATTCATCAGCCCGTCCCATCTGACATCGATCTCCAGCCTGTCCCATGCCAAGCGGTGATGCTGCCGCGCTCCCTGTGAGTCCTCAGTTTGCCAAACCCGTGCGGGGAAAGCCCCGATGGGAAGCAGGAGGTGACTGTGCTGGAAAGCTGCTGCAACCCCGGCCTGCCCTGCCCGGAGCGGCTTAAACGGTGCCCCCAATTAACGTGGGAGGGATGTGGGAATGGCCGGGGGCGTTGGGTACCACTCTGGGGGGGGGATGCGCCCGTGGCCGGGGGTGTTTGGTGCCGCTGCGAGGGGAGATTCGGGCACCGGGGCCGGGCCGGTCGCTGCCCGCGGCGGGCACCGGGTCCAGGGGCAGCATCGGAGGGTCCACGGATGGGGAAACCGCGGGAGCGAGGCGATGCCGTGGGCAGAACCGGGGCTCTGGGCTGGTAGCACCGGGACAGTGTCGGGGCGTCTGGCTGCGCCCGGGCGGGGCGGGACCGGCACCGGGAGGGACCGGGGCGGCACCGGGAGGGACCG
>VZRJ01010915.1:24694-36590 GCA_013397565.1 Ptilonorhynchus violaceus | reverse complement strand
CGCCGCCCGCGCCCGGCGGGTCGGATGCTGCCACCGCCGAACGGGGCGGAACCGGAGCCTTCTGGCTCCTCCGGGGATGGGGGGAGCGGGGGGACCCCGGCCCCGGTCCCCGGCACCCTCCCGGGGTCGGGGCGGCCTGTGCGGCGGCCGCAGGACTTTGCTTCATACTTGGAGCCCGTCCCGCCACGCAGGAACACAAACACGGCGCGGGACGGCTCCGGGCGCGGAGCGCTCGCAGGAGGGAGGAGATGGGTCCTGTCTAAATATTAGTTTAAGGAACGGAAGGATCTCCAGCCGGCATCTCCAACCCCGTCACCTTCTCCCAGCTCCGGCCGCGCCGCGGTGGTGACCATGTCCAGAGCTCGGCAGGGGCCGGGGGGTGAATTTCCCCCCATCCTCGAGGGAGGGAATTTCCCCCTCTCGCTGCGGTCTCTACGAAGGCTTTAACAAAACAAGCCAGACCTCGGGTGTCTTTATTGCACATATATGGTAGCTTGTAGCCAGCACTGATTTAAATCCCATCCTTGCCTCGGGAGCCGCTCCGCAATTAGGCGCTGGGTGAAGGGCACGGTTTATCCCAGCGGGAGAAGGGGCTGGTACCGGTTGGAAGTGGCGTGTGAGTCCTGGATGCGTGCTGAGGATCCCAGATCTAAAGCCAGGATCGTAGTGGATCCCAAATTCAGCCTCTCGTGGCCGTGGGTGCTCTGAGATTTAATGGCAGAAACAGCCGAGCCTCCGCCTGGCACAGGGCAGGGAAACCGAGCAGGGAAGGGGCGTCTCTGTGCCAAATTTTAGGAGGTGTGAGCTCTTGGGTTTGGGTTTTACCCTTTGGTTTCGACCCAAATCTGCCCGCTGCGGCGCTGACTCCGGGCTGGAGATGCTGCACCCCCCCGGCTTTGCTCCGTGCTCGGGCAGTGCCCCGGTGCGAGTGTCCTCGGTGTCACCGCCGCGCTCCGGGCTCGTCCCGCTCCTCCATCCCCGGCAGCTCCGGCACGGGGCCGGGGACGAGGATTAGACTTTCCCGTTACTCCATCCCGAGTTTTCAAGTAGCGCTGGATGTCGGAGGGCTCGCTCGGCCCCGCTCCGGCTCGTGTCCTGCCCGGAGGAAGGCGCAGGGGAGGTGTGGCGCATCCCGGCGCCGGGAATGCCGAGCTGTCCCTCCCGCTTTGCCATCAGCCCGCGCGTGGCTGCGGCGACTTCCAAGCGGGATGCGGCACCGGGGCCGGGCTCCTCCGGGATTCTCAAGGGCAGAGCCCAGCACCTTCCAGGCCTGGCGGCTGGGCTGGAAATAAAGGGAGCTGCTCCGGTTTGCCGTGGCACAGCCGGGGGGACACGCAGGCACCGGGGGGTGGGCACCCCCGGGTGCCCGTGCCAAGGGCGGGTGGTGCTGGGCCCGGCCCTGGTGGCACTGGGTGCCCTCCCACGGCTCTGCCATGAATCACATCGCGCTCGGCCACCTCCCTCCCGGAGCTCCCCTGGGCTGTGCCAGGCATGGGGTCTCCAGGACACACTTTGGGGTTCATTTCCACCTTTGGGGACCGTAGGGATGGATCTAAGATTTGCAATATCCCCTTTTGGAGGTCCAGGTACCTCTCACGTGCCCTAAAAACAGCCCATGCGGTCGTGTGGCCAGGGCAGGTGTCACCTTGGCTGTCCCCAGCGTGGGGAGGTGGCATTCAGCACACGGAGAGCCCCATCTTCCCCCATCCTCTGTCTTGCTGAGCCACATCGTGCCCTCATAGGGGTGGCTTTGGGGTGCACAAGGAGCCGGAGCTACCTGCCTATGGAGCAGCTCGTGGTACCCAGCGGGGCTGAGCTCGGCCAGGGGGAGATGCTGACGGGAGGGTCTTGGGGCCCCCCAAGGGTGCAGTAGTACAGGAGTGGTGTGGACTTGACTGCTGTGGGGTTTGCTGGTGTGGGTTTTACTGGTGTGGGGTTTAGTGGTGTGGGTTTTACTGGTGTAGGGTCTTTCCCTCTGGTGTCGCAGACAATTTCACTGCTGGTCTAAGCTAAAGCCCACATGCGCAGTCCTGCTTCCAGCATTCGGTCGGGGCAGCATCGTGTGGTCCCACTCCAGAAGCTCCCAAGGCTCTGGATTCCTGGGAAGGGGGTGAGGACCCGGGTACAGCTGGTCCCTGCACTCCCACCTTGCCTGGGATCCCTTGGCATCCCAGGAGCGCAGCCAATCCCTTGGTCCAGCTGAGCCATCTGCTCCAGCTCCACCATTAACTGGTCGGACTGGAGAAATCCCACCCAACGCGGATTTTTCTGGGATTTGGTCAGTTTGGAGCCATCTTTCCCCATGAAACTCGAAGGAGAGGAAGGGAAGCCCAGCCTCGCTCCCTCCTGGTTGTGGCGCGGCGTTGCTCCCGTGGGACGGAGCATCCCGAGCGCGTCGGAGCGCGGCCGCCCCCTCTGCGCCCTCCCCGCGAACGGAAATGCCCCAAGCAGCTTCAATTCCATCACTTCTCCCTCGCGAAACCAGAGACATTGTAACTCAACATCGCAGGGCTAAATTGAACATGGAAAATTGAAACAATCTCTTTGCCACCGCGTTGTTCTCCCAAAAGCGTTTCCTCCTCCCGCCGCTCAAAGGCCGCCTCAGCCCCTCCCAGGCGATGCCCCTCGCACCCGCGCCGGGCTTCTGGAGGGTTTTCCTTGGCGTGGAACCACACTGAATTTGTTTTCCCGCAGAAAAGGTTCCCTCTGAGCCGTCTCCGAGCCCGGTGCTGGCGGGGATGGACGGTGGCCGCCGGGAGCGAGGCAGCGCAGCCCGGCCCGGCTCTCCCGGCGCTCCGAGGGGTCGGCAGCAGGAGATATCCCACGAGGGGAAGTTCCTCCTTCAGCGTCGCTCCCAGGCTGCCGTAATCCAAAGCAGGACTTGCGTTTTTCTCTGTTTCAGCAGCTTTTTTTTGCAGCGTAGGGACCTGTGGTGCTTGGGGCGGGGCGATGAATCCCATCCCGGAGCTCTCCCGGGTGATGCCGGGCACTGAGGATGGAGATGGTTCGGGAGCAGGGCCCGGGTTGTGCGGCTCCAGGCTTTGGGGAGTCCCTCAATTCAATCTTGGCTTGGTTTAGAGGTGGTTGTAAACCCAGCCCGAGCCCTTCCCAGGGAGAAAACCGACTTTGCTCCATCGTTGCCCTCTCTGGATCTTGCTGGCGATGGCAGCGATGCAGAACTGACCAAGCCCCGTGGCTTGTGGGGACCTTTTTGCCTTTAATAATGTTGGTTTTGGCTGAAGGAGCCGCCGGGGGTGTATTTATTGCTGCTCTTGTCACTCCCACCGGGGCTGTGGGATTTGGTGACGGCCTCTGGTGGCCGAGGAGCCCTTGGCACGGTGACACGGGGCAGAGCCCCCAGCCCTGCTGCCCTGGGCAGCCTCCTGCTGCGCTCCTGGAGCAGAGCAGGGTCTGCAAGCCAAAATCCCAAATCCTTGTGGGGTTCATCCCGGTGGTTGTGGTCCCTGAGCAGCTCTGGCTGCAGCTGTGCTGGAGGAACAGGCAGGGAATGCTCCCAGCAAGGTGCTGGAGTGGTTTTCCCTGGGCTTCTCCCTCTCTGCTGCCTTCCCCGCCACAGGCACCAATGTTTTGTGTCCTTGTGCAACACGGTGGGGACCAAAGCCGGCCAAAACCTTGGGCACGGACCAAAACACCTTCACTCCTGAAGCGGGTGCTGCATCCCAGCGGGGAACATCCATCCCGTCCTTCCCTGATTTCACAGGGCAGCTGCTGTCTTCGTTAAGCGGTGTAGGCTTATGAAAAGCACATTTTTGAGGCTTAGCAGCTCCTCGGAGCCGTCTGGGAGGGCCGGTGCCAGCGCCGGAGCCGCCGCGCGTGGGGGAGGACGCGGGAGGCGGCGCTGGCAGCGAAGCTCCGCCGAGCCGGGCTGGGCACCGACAGCATCGCCCCGAACTGGGGGAAAAAACCCGGTGCTTGGTACCCGAAAGCAGTTTGGGGGGGAAGAAGGAGAGGATGGAAGGATCCAGCCAGGATTTGGGAGGTGTGAACACTCTGAGCGTGGACAGGGGGGAATGCTGGGCTGTGCCCTGGTAAAGCATCGCTTGTGGTGGGGTCTCCCCGGCAGAGGATGGATGGGGAGGAGAGGGGGGGTCTGGCCCCCACCTGTCTCCAAGGGCAGATCATGGAATCATGGAATGGTTTGGGTTGGAAGGGGCCTTAAAGCTCAACTCCTTCCACCCCCTGCCATAGGCAGGGACACCTTCCACTACCCCGGGTTGCTCCAAGCCCCGTCCAACCTGGCCTTGGGCACTTCCAGGGATGGGGCAGCCACAGTGAATCTCAGGACAGTGGATGTTTTCCATCCCTGACCACGAGCACAGGAGCTGCAGCAGGACCAGCTCCAGCCCCACTCCCACGGGCAGCGAGAGAGAAATGGCCCTATCCATCTTTTTGCCGGAGCTCTTCAGCCGTGCCATCCTCTTCCAGCAGCGCTTTCCATAATTTCCTGTTCCTCTGAGCAGCTTCTGGTGTGGGAAAGGTGGAAAACAGGAAGGAAAGGGGCAGATTGTCCCTGTCTGTGTCACCCGCCCTCCATGTGCTGCCAGTGGCGGCTCCTCTGCTGGAGTGTGGGCAGGATTTGGGTGCCTGTGTTCCGATTGTAATCGCTGTTTTTACGGCAGCAGGAGAAATGATCCCAATCTTTTATCCACAGCTGGATCAGATCCAAACCGGAGCCGTGGGAAACGGGCAGCCAGGTGGGAAGGGCAGTGTGGCCGCAGCTCTCCCTGCACACCAACATCCTGGCCGGGATCAGAGGGAAAACCGTGCTTTTTTGGAAAACGTGTGGCTCTTCCCAGTGGAAAACCTCAGCTCCCTAAGGGATCCCAGCAGGTTTTCCGTGCAGTGACAGGAGAGCTCCGGGACGTGTCCATCTCCACGATATCGGCATCTCCAAGTGCAAAGGTCCGGCTGACCCGACCTACTGCCCTTTGGAGACCCTCCAGCTATTCCCACCACCTCCAGCCCTCTTTCTCCCAAGCATCTCCCGGTTCTGAGCTCCCTCCAGCTAAAACCCCCATTCCCAGGGCGGTGCTGTCGCTGTCCCGGGAGGAATTTCTCCTCCACTCGCTCTGGAGCAGCGCTAAGTGGTTCAATGTGTTGGCAGTTGCCGCTGGAGTCGGACGGCGAACGCTAATGGGATCCCGGTCTGTGCTCCGGCCAAACCCCACTGCAGGGCTTTAGTGCAAATTGGATTTGCAAACCTCGCTCGGGTCCCCGTGCCCTCGGCAAAGCGCCCTAATCCCCGGCGGGCGCCGGGACGAGCCGGCTCCTTCTGTGCCGCCGGGATTCCGGGATGTGCAGGGAGAAGAGAGGGAAGATAACGGGGGAATTCCCGGCTCTGTGCAAGGCATCGCCTGTGCCTCTCGCCGGGGATGCTGCTGAGGGATGCAGGTGGATGCTCATCCCGCACGGATGGAACTCTCCCATCCCACCGCTCCTTCCTGGCTCGCCCCATCCTGCTCGCAGGAATGCCGGGTCGGGGTAGGATCTGCTTCTCTGGGGGGGAACGATGGGAATTATGAAGGTGGGAGCCGAAGGGATGGTGCCAGCACACCTGAGACCTGTGGAAAAGGCAGAGGTGGAACCCTGCGAAAATCAGGAATTCATACCTGGAGTCCTTCAAGGTTCTCCCAGGGTGTTTTAGGGGAAACTGAGGCACCCTGCGGCAGTGACCCCCAAGGGTTTTGGGATTTGGGGAATCCACAAAGGAGGAAAACCCTACAAAAGTAGGACCAAAGCCGTGGTGGGCCACGGCAGCCCTCCTGCCCCTGGCATATTTTTCCCTCCTTGATCCCACCGAAGGCTTTTCCTTTCTTGGGAAAAAGAGGAGATTTTGCCCCCAGCGCAGCCGTGGCAGCTCTCAGATACCAGCGGTGTCGAAACGGGCCCAGAGCAAAGCACATCTGGGGCCTGGGCTCGGTCTCGCTGCCAAAATTTGAGCTTTTAACCCTCTTTCCCGAGGCACTGGGATTGTTCAAACAAGCCACAGTAATTAGTTTCCTCTGACAAACCGCCCCTTTTTGGCATCGGGAGCCTTATTAATTCCGGGGGGTGGGAGCGTCCCTCCGGATCCGAAAATAATTGACATTCAGAGTTCAGGTTTTGGCACGAGAGGGAAAATTTGGGCTGGAAAAACGGCATCGGGGGTGCAGGAGGTCGGCACAGCGGCACCCGAGGGCGCCCGGCAGCGGGTGGGGGGTCCTTGGCTGGTGTCATCCCTGATTTCCTCCACGGCTGCGTAAACCTCCCCGGGTTTGGTGGGATTTCAGGTGATATATTTTGATTTTTCTCTGCCCTTCAGCAAACGGGATCCGTCTGCGGGGGGGTTTTCCTGCAGATATTCCCACCTCATTCCCTGTTTTCGGTGTTACCTCACCTCGAGCCACGCTCCGCTCCCTCTGCGGCGCCGGGCGATGCTCTGAGGGATTTTATCATCAATTAATCTCTAATTACTCACGTCTTCCCATAAAGGGCGGCTCTTGCTGCTGCTCAGACCTGACGGAATCGGCTTAGGGAGGTTTTTGGGCTGCGGCAGCCGCGGTGACCTTGGCGGAGCCGTCACACCTTGCCGGGATCTCTGGGGACACCGGGCTGGGGCCACCAACTGGGACCGGGAGCCGAGACCGCAAACTGGGACCACAAGCCCAGACCACACCGCCCATGCCCCCCCAGCAAGGATTTTTAAATGCTCTGGCTGGTTTTAGCCGGAGGAGGACTAAATATCCCCGAAATGTGCTGGGTTTAATGATTTATTTTCAGAGCTGGGGGGTGTTGGGGGGCAGGTCCCGGCCGGGGCTGTGCGCAGACACCCGCGGGTGTCCCCGGGCCGGGCCGGGTGAGCACTGCAGGGAGCTGTGCTGCACCAAACCGCGCTTTTATTCCCGCTGATTTATATTGCAGCTGCATTCCCGGCCTCCGGCGCGTCCCGGCGAGTGCCGCCGACAGGGATGGATGGGGGGGAACCGAGGCGAGCCGAGCCTGGAGGGGAAGCAGCACCATTATTTGCCCTTGTGGGGATGAGCTCAGCCCAGCCGGGGCTGAACCGGGACCGAACCGGTCCCAGGCTGGTCCCAGCAGGGGGACCCGGCGGCGGAAATCCCCGCGCTCGGCTCCGCATCCCGCGGGATTCCTCCCCGCCGCGCATCCCGTTAATTAATGACATGAAAGCCCACGCGAGACCTCCGGGGAAGGGATCAAAGGCTCCGCCGCCGCCTCCCGGGGCGTGGATTTATCCCGCCGGGCCGGCGGCCTCCCCGCATCCCAGCGCCCTGCCGGGGGCACGCGCCGCATGGAGGGAACGGGAATCCCGCGGGAGGGACGGGAGACGGTGAGACAGGTCAGCGTCGTCCCGGCGTCTGTCCTCAGGATTCCGGGGAGAAATCCAGCCCCTAAATGGGTATGAGTGGAGCTCCTGCGGGTGGGGAGAGACATGAGGGTCGTGGCTGTGGGGTCTCTGGACTGGGGGCGTTGGAGCTGTGCCGGCTCTGGGATTTCCATCCCGGTGGATTTGGGTTCTGCCCGTGCAAACCGGCACGGCTCGGGCGCAGGATGCTGTCCCTGCCATGCGGGGATGGCTCAGGGTGCCCCTTGGCCCTGGCACAAATTGGGATTGTGCTCCTTTCCCTGCTGGAAGAGCTCCCAGCCCTCTTGCTGGCAGCATTTGCTCCGTTCCCATCGGCTTTCCCAGCTCAGGAACACGGGACAGGGCATCTCCTCCTCACTGTGGGGGTCTGGCCGTGCTGGGGGGGCTGTGGGGGGTCCTGTGCCTGCTCATTCCCAAAGATGAGGGATGCCCTTTGGCGTCCAGGATGTGGGATGTGTACATGGAGCTGATGGATGAGTCAATGTCCCAAAATTCCTGCCTCGTCCTGGTGTCCCTATCCAGTGCTCAGCCCTTTGAGCTGGTTTGGCTCTGCCAAATCCAGAATGAGGGGAATTTTCAACCAGCTCGGACAGGGCTTGGAGCAGCCTGGGATAGTGGAAGGTGTCCCTGCCCACGGCAGAGAGTGGCACGGGATGGGCTTTAAGGTCCCTTCCAACCCAACCCACTGTGGGATTCCATGATTCTATGAAATGGTGGGAATACAGATGGGGCCACCACAGGGGCTGCTGGAAGCTGCCCAGGCTTCCTTCTCCAGCCACGGCCGGAGCACGGCGTGGCCGCAGCCCCCGGCATCGCCCCCGGCCCCACGGGGCGCCCTGGGCCCATCCTTCACCCGCGTCCCACGGGCTCGGTGGGGGGTGCTTTCCTTCGTTCTTGTCACCGTGTGGAGGGGGCCAGGGGTGGGTTTTTCTGGCTCTCCAGCTGTTCAGAGGGATGTAACCCAAACCCGCCGTAATTCAGCCCGAATGTAAATGTCATGTCAGCGTGGGAACGGCGCAGCGTGGCGGCGCTTGGCGCGCTCGGCCCGAGGGTTCCGGGAATGCTGGGGCTCCCCCCATCCCACCATCATCCCAACACCATCCCATCTCCCTCTCCACCATCCCACAGATCCGGGCCCGGCCCTACTCTTCCCTCACCGGGGCCACGCTTCATCCAGGAGTGCCCCAAAGGCTTTCCCAGCGGAGCAGGGCTGGATCCAGGGATGAGGGGCTGCCTGCTTTGTGGTCGGCCCCTTGAGGGGGTCCGGGGGAAGCTGCGGGAAGAGCTCTGGAGTTCCTGGCGTTGGGCTGGGTTTCACTCAGGCAAAGCAGAACCATGTGTCCCACGCTCCGCTCTGGTTCTGCTTACGGCGGAGTGGGAAGAGCTGGAGGGGGAGGAGGAGCAGGGATGAGCTGTAGGAACGGCCCTGGGAGCGCTGCCAATGAGGATGGGGTGCCCCTACCCCCTGTCCCCAGCCGAGGGTTTGTCCACAGGGACGTGGTGGCATTCCCTGTCCCCGGAGCAGAGCTGGAGCTGGGGACATGGTGGATTTTTCCTTCCTTTATGCACCCACTTGCTGTCAAAAGAGCGAGAAAATCCAACAGGTCCACTCAGATCAGGGTTTGGGGCTTTTTTTCCTTTCAGTGCTCCCTGTTTTGGGGCTGGTTTTGGCATTTTGGGGCTGGTCTGATCCAGGGGCACCGACCTTCCCGCTGCAGACTCCGGTATTCCCAGTGCAGCATCCGCCTTGGCCGGGAGTGTTGGACACACTGATGCTTTTTGGGAAGGTTCAATCCCAAAAAAAGTGTGCTGGGAGCTTGTGATAAATTTTGGGGAAGGTCTGAAGAAGTTTTGGGGAAAATCTGAGGAAGTTTCAGGTAAAATCTGAGGAAGTTTTGGGGACAATCTGAGGGGGATTTGGATATCGTCTCAGGAAATTTTGGGGAAAATCTGAGGAAGTTTTGGGGAAGGTCTGAGGAAGTTTTGGGGAAAGTCTGAGGAAGTTTTGGATAAAATCTGAGGGAGTTTTGGATATAGTCTGGGAAGTTTGGGGGGAAATCTGAAGAAGTTTCAGGGAAAATTTGAAGAAGTTTGGGGGAAAATCCAAGTGAGTTTTCCTTATGGGTCTGGGGAAAACCTGAGGAAGTTTTGGGACCCATCCACCCAGGCAGCCCCTCCACCACCCCCACCCCTCCAGGACAATCCGGGACCATCCTGTGAGGCGCTGAGCTGGAGCTGCTGCCGGAGGCGCCGCTTTCCAGCAGCCCCCGGAGCCGCTGCCCCGTGCGCCTGGATGGAAATTGTTTAATTCCTGCGGGATGAGTCACGGGGAGCCGGGATTTCAAAGCAGCTCGGCTCCCATGTAAGGCTCTCACATAAACAGTGTGTGGCAGGTGGAAGCTCTCTCTGATGTCCCATCAAGGCCTTCGTCTTTCCAAGTGTTCTGCCTTGCCAAAAATCCTTCGGCCACACCGTGGCTCCATCCATTCTTGAGGCTGAGCTCTGGAAAATCATGAATCAATGCCCGGAAACATGAATCGACGGGAAATTTATGGCACACTTAGGATATAATGTCTTTTGGGTCCTCTGCTTTGAAGCATCAGTGCTGAAAAGTTTTGGCATCTCCTTTTTTTTTTTTATTTTTTTTTCCCCAACCCTTCAGCAAAGGAGGATTTAGGGAAAAAAAAAAACCAAACCAAAACAACTCCGCTTTTCCCTCTCGTCTCGACTCCGGGAGCTTTAAGGAGTCGGCAGATGTCGGAAATAAATCCCAGGAGTTGCTTGAAAAATCGGGAATGGGGTTGAAAAGCGGGAGTGGTGGGAAAAAATGAGAGCGTGAAAAGCGAGGGACCTCAGAGAACCCCAAATGCTTCATTTTTTCTGGGCAAAAAAACGCCTGTGGGGACGGAGTGGCTGGATTTTGATTTATCAGGAAAAGGTAGTGGAAACACCGACGTCCCTGGAAGTGTCCAAGGCCAGGTTGGACGGGGCCAGTCTGGGCAGTCTGGGGCTTTTTAGAGCGAAAGAACCCAACGGCAAAGCCCGGAATAACTTTGTTGTTATTGTTTTGCACACTGGAGCTGGGATTTGAGACTTTTGAAAGGTCACAGGCGAGTGGGTGGGGGCCAGAATTCCTGGCTGCCGGAATGGGAGGTTTTTTTATGGGACGTGCAGCGAGGCTGGAACCGCTCTCCTAAAATTTTATGGGCCTGCGAGGAGCCAGAGGCCCTTTCTCAGGTGGTGGGATCGAGTGTCACAGCCCTGCTCCATCCCAGCCTTTTCCTCCCCGGAGCAGGACAAAGGGGGCTGAGCCCCCCTGGATGGTGAAGGTTCGGCTCAGGGTTGTGTGTGATCCCATTCCTGGTTGTTCATTATGGAATTCATCTCCCAAAATTCCCATCAGCTGCTGGGAGCTGTTTGTCCTCCTGGACAGCCGACCAACGTGTCCTTTCCCCCCACCCCCTTCCCCTGGGGCTGCTGGTTCTTCACAAATCCTTCGTTTCCATGAATTTTGCAGCCTGTCCGAGAACAAACTGGATTTTTCTGGGTCCTTCACCACTGGGCACCGATCCTGCTGCTTTGCTGGGAAGGGTTTGGATGCTGGTGAGCGTTTTCAGAGCCTGTTCCCTGCTCCTGATCTTACTTTTGAGGCGAAATCTGAACTTAAGGCACCTGATTATCGCGGAATTCTGGAATGGTTTGAGTTGGGAGGGAACTTGAATATCCAGTCCCACCCCCTGTCATGGGCAGGGACACCTTCCACTATCCCAGGGTGCTCCAAGCCCCGTCCAACCCGGCCTTGGGCACTTCCAGGGATGGGGCAGCCACAGCTTCTCTGGGAATTCCATGCCAGGGCCTCCCCACTCCCACAGAGAATTTCTTCCCAATATCCCGTCTAAACCTCTACTCTTTTGGTTGGAAGCCATTCCATCATCCTCCATCCATCTTCCAGCATCTTCCATCATTCTCCATCATCCTCAATCCATCTTCCATCATCCTCAATCCATCCTCAATCCATCCTCAATCCATCCTCCATCATCCCCCAGCTCCTCCATTGCTCTCCTGCGGGATGGGGAGCCCAGCTCTCCCTTGGCTTCATGGGATGAGACCTGGCAGCAGACAGGGCTGGCACCACCCCCTTCCAGCACTCCCAGTGCTCCCAGCAGCCCCTCCCAGCTCCCATCCCATTCCCAGCGCTCCCGGCCGCGGTGTCTCTGGACCCGCCGGGATTCCACCCTCTTCCCTCCTTATATGGCCAAACGATTCTTTTTCCATCTTGGCATTGTTTATAGCCCGGTTGAAAATATTTAGACTCTGGCTGGGTCCTCCAATGATCCTGTAACCCACAGGGTATCTCATTCCTGGTAGTTCATGGGGAATTTTCTTCGTCCCGTAAAGTCAAGGGGTGTGGCGATGAGGGGGCGGTCACAGCCCTGTGTGGTGTTTCCTACAGTAAAAATAAAAGCAAACCTGTCAAATTCCAGTTTAAAATAAACAATTCCCCCCCCCCCC
>VZRJ01010915.1:2088-13825 GCA_013397565.1 Ptilonorhynchus violaceus | reverse complement strand
ACTGGGATTGGCTGCCGGGGGCAGCCACGGCTTCCGGTTCTCCTGGAAGGAAACCGGGCCTGGAAGGCCTTGGCCTACGGGGGCCGCCATCTTGGTTTGGCCACCATCTTTGTTTGGCTGCCATCTTGGTTTGGCTGCCATTTTGTTTTGGCCGCCATCTTGTTTTGGCCGCCATTTTGGTTTGGCCACCATAAAAATATATCTATCNTGCTATGTATGCTAGATATACATATAAAGTATATATAAAATATAAATGTATATATTTATATACACATAAAATACCACATACAGGGTATATAAACTTTATATGTATAATTTTACATATGTGTATTTCTGTATATATTTCATTTATATACATATAAAATACTGCACATAGTACATAAATTTTGTATTTGCAGTTTTATACATGTGTATATATTTTATGCATACACATATATATACACATGCACATATTTTATGCACATATATATGTGCATATGTTTATATATGTGTGTTTTTCTATTTGTTTAATTTATATACATATATAAGAAATATACATATATGAAAAATATACATAAATATACACATATACATATAAAAATATACACATATACATATACAAATATATGTATATACACATGTAATACATGTATATGCAATACATACACAGCCCTGGAGCTGTCCAAGGAATGCCTGGATGTGGCACTCAGTGCTCTGGGCTGGTGACAAGGTGGGGATCGGGCACAGCTTGGACTTGGTGATCCTGGAGGGCTTTTCCATCCTCACTGATTCCGGGATTCTCTGAGCAGGTGGACAGGTGAGACCATTGACCTTCCAAGAGGTCACCAGTCCACAAGGGTGGATTTACAAACACACTGGATTCATGGACATCCCTAAATAAACAGGCCAGAGACTCCTTGCTGTCCCAGAAGTGACCCGGCCTGGCTCCCATCCCCGCTGCTCCTCACTCCGCTGCAGCATCCAGGCTTTTGCTGGGAATAGTCTCTGCCTGGGCTCTCCTTGGGCCGTGTCCAGGTGGTGTTTGCAGGGCACTGTTTGGCACGGTCAGATGAGAATGGGAAAGTGTTTAGACCTTTGTCACCCTTGTCCTGGCTCTGTTTAATTCCCCACTGCACAGGAAGCATGGGAAGAAAATCCATAGCCCAGGGCTACAGTAAATCCATAGCCCAGGGCTACAGGATTTATCTAATCTGTCACCCTGTCCCAAAAAAGACAGACTCCAAGGGAACAGGGAACACAGCTCACAGCCCCGTAGATCTCTGCTGGTATCAAGGAGTTTGATGTTTGCATTAAAATTAACTGAAAAAAGGTCTCTCTGTTCCTCCAGTTCCTTTAAAAAGCTTCTGCAGAGCCTACCCGGGAATAACACTCCCTTTCCCTGCTCCAGTGGCTTTGGGGAGGGTGAAGCAGTGGGAGGAATGCAGAATTCCTTTGTGAAGACTCACCAGGGAGCTCTGCCTGGACACTCACAGCTGTGGTCTCCGACTGCTCCCTGCTCAGCTCCTCAGAATGTTTTGCTGAGGCTTTCCAAGAACAAAGATGTTT
Organism: Ptilonorhynchus violaceus; assembly: GCA_013397565.1. Classification (NCBI taxonomy): domain Eukaryota; kingdom Metazoa; phylum Chordata; class Aves; order Passeriformes; family Ptilonorhynchidae; genus Ptilonorhynchus; species Ptilonorhynchus violaceus. The sequence goes on along the minus strand of VZRJ01010915.1, from coordinate 12,280 downwards.
TGGGAGATGATCATCGATAAGCAAATCCCGGCATGGATCCAGCGGGAGTCCTGGACGTGCAGCTCAGCGCCAGTGGGTAGGATAGGGTAGGGCTTGTCCCAGTAGGATGGCTGGTGGTGCTGCCCCTCATCACCCTGCAGACATGAAATAAATGTTAATAGGAGCTCTCACCCTGCTAAATTCCATGTGTGGGTTTCCAACATTAGGGAAGGGGATCAGGGAGAAGGGAGGGGCCCAATCCCACAACACCAACAGGTCCCAAATGCTGACAGAGTTGTTTGTGCCTCGCCGTGCACCCACATGCCCTGGTTGGCATCCAGAGATGGATTCCTGGTCTCCCAGGCTCACGGCACAGCAGATCAGAAAGACGAAGCCATCAAGAACAAATTCATCAATGCCTGATCCAGAGCCCTGTGATGTCGGCAGGGAAACTGGGATGGGATCCTGGGGCTGGCAATCAGCCCTGAGCACCAGCAGTGCCCCAAAATTTGCATCTCCTCAGGCTCCTGGAGTGGCCTCATCCCCACTGTCCCTTCCCACACTGTCCCATGCGTTTGCTCTGTCTTCATTATATCCCAGATCCTGTGTATTTTCCAGGTTGTCAGCTCCTCATGGAGCTCTCCTGGAGAGAAATCAAGCCATTTTTTGGGAATCAGAGAGGCTGTGTGACCCCAGCATGCCCAAGTCCATCTGTAAATTCAACAAAAAGCTGTATTCCCTAAGACAATGAACTCTCCCTTCCCTGACCAGTAAGAGCCCAACACTGCTCCTCCCGGCTGTCCCTGTCCTGCCCATTCCTTGAAATCATCAAGTGCCTTTCCCAGGTCCAGAGCCAAGATCCCACATTTCCCAGGATTCAGTAATCGGTGTCAGGGTTGGGTTGCAGCAACTGCGAACAGCAACGCGTCCCAAATCCATCCTGGGCCTGGAAAAGGACATCACCCACAGAGGGATGGCTAAAACACTCCAACCAGGAGGGACCCTGGTGGGTTTGGGAGCTTTTGTTTGGCTTTCAAATCCAGCAGGGAAGGCTCTCAGCTGAATTTTCCCCCTCTGAACACCTTCAGCACCCACAGCTCTCACCCCATGTCACGAAGAACGTGCTGGATCACCCAGCCACGAGCGTGGAGGGCAAACCAGGGCCATTCCAGAGGCAGCTCCAGTGCTCCCCACAGCCCTCCCATCGCCCCCAGCCTCCACTTCCACCCAGGAGATAGATAAAATATTCCCTGCTAATGGCTTTCCATATAAATATGAGGACCTGCCCTCTCCATCAGTGCACTGACCCCTCTCCAGGGTCACAGGGAAGCTGTGGGAGGTCCCCAGGTTTTCCAAAGGAGAGGCTTTCCCTGCACGGACACCCAGGGGCTGAGGACACTGATGGATGGGCCCAGGAGGGGCTGCCGGAGGGGAGCAGCGCTGGGGAGGGATTACCAGGAGATTCAGCAGCTCAGGTGGATTAAGGGTGATTTGTCAGTTGTCTGCTGTGGGTCTCCACCAAAAGAACCCCAAACAAAAGGTGGCCGAGGGCTGAAAAACGCTGAGCACGGGGGCAAGAGGCAAACCCAGAGTTGGCCTTGGGGTCTGATGAGCTGGGGCTCCGCTGTGGGGCTGGTGGGCGTGAGGAGAGGCTGAGGCAGAGGTTCCCCCCAGCAGCCACTAAAAACACCCGGTGGTCACCTCGCTTCTCTGCTCCAGGGCATGTCCTGAGCTGGAAGGGGCCCACGAGGACCATCCATTCCAGCTCCTGTCCCCAACAATCCCACGCTGTGATTCCATCTGCCCCCACGGATGTGACCCCAGCTCCCGACCCAACCCGGCCCCGTCTCCCCGCTCCCTCCCCACGGCCGCGCTCGGATCCATCGGCTCAGCTGGATCCCATCCCCATCCTTCCAGCAGCCGCCCCCGATGAGCTCCAGATGGGGGGTGGGTGTGCAGGGGCTGCTCCGGGGGGGAAGGAGGAGGCGGCCGAGGCTGTTGCCGCTTTTATCTCCCTGGCTTTGTTTATGGGCAGGGAATTAGCTCGGGGCTGCCAAGGATTGACTCCGGCCAGGGCAACTCTCCAGGAACACTTTTACTGCTGGCACGTGGAGCCCCTGCCAGCGGCTCCCCACCACCACCAGCCCTGGCTGCGGGGTCCCAGGAGTGGCCACTGATTCCCGGGGAAGCTCCAGCCCATCCCAGGGTCTCCCCGTGGGTGGCCAAGCAGCAGCAGGAGCGGCTGCAGGGAGAGCAGGGCCTGCTCTGCTCAACCAACTTCCCACAGGTTTGTCCTGCTCGGGAACAGAGGGTCCAGCTGGCTCTGGGGTACCCTAAAGGCTGTGAGTCCCATCCCGGCCGGAGTCATCCCATCCTGCCCTGGAATCCCCTTGGGGTGAGGGTGATGAGGCCCTGGCACAGGTTTCCCAGGGAAGCTGTAGCTGCCCCATCCCTGAAAGTGTCCAAGGCCAGGTTGGAGATGAGAAGGCTCCAGGAAGACCTCAGGGCCCCTTCCAGTGCTTAAAGAGGCTCCAAGAGAACTGCAGAGGGACTTTGGAGTGTTTTCCCTCACAGGCCTGCTGATGGATAATTGGATTGAGAGCAGCCAGCATCTGCTCGAGGTTATTTATTGCTTTTAGGAGTTGAGCTTTATTGGGAATTATTTTTGTCTTATCTTATTTTTGGTGCCTGTGTTGGGTCTGAGCTATGGAAACATCCTGGATGCACCAGCATCCCCTCTGTGAGGCATCGAGTGTTTGCCAGGCAAAGGCAGCCCCGGGTTGGGCTTTGGCAGGAGCCTCCCTGCTCCAGGGCTGAGAGAGCATCCTCCTGCTCTTCCCAGGCTGGACCACGGAGATCTTTGCCAGGATCACCGTTTGACAAGGGCCTGGAGGGACGGGACACAGGGAATGGCTTCCCACTGCCAGAGGGCAGGGATAGATGGGATGTTGGGAAGGAATTGTTCTCTCTGAGGGTGGTGAGGAGATGGGATGGAATTCCCAGAGAAGCTGTGGCTGCCCCGTCCCTGGAAGTGTTGGAGGGAACTTGGAGCAACCTGGGATAGTGGAAGGTGTCCCTGCCCATGGGATGTGCCAGTGACACCTCCATGCCCTCTCCCAGTGCACAGAAACACCCTCTGGGCCCTTCCTCCTCACTGAGCCATTCTTCCCTTACTTCATCAATCCAAACATTGAGGATTTTTTTCCCTTCAATTCAGCTCTAAGCCCTTTTCCACAGGGCTGCAGCAGCAGGGCTGGGATTGAGCCGGGCCAGGAGCTCCCCCTTTCCCAGGAGACCAGGCCAATATTTTTTTTTTTTTACTCACTCTTATTTACTGCACCTCTGCCAAGAAGGTGCTCAGTGTTTTACAAACCCCACCAGAGTCCGTCTGCCCGGAGATTTGATTCAGGACAGCTCCTTGCACGGGCTGGCACAACCCCAAACTTTCCCGATCTGTTTGGAAAGGGATTCAGCAGAAATGAGAGCAGCAATGGGAGCCTGGTCTAGTGGAAGGTGGCCCTGCCCATGGAACGAGATGAGCTTTAAAGTCCCTTCCAACCCAACCCATTCCATGATTTTATGATTCTGCCTCTATCAATGACTTACTGTAGCTGGTGGTGCCTTGGCCTGCCCCGCACCATTCCTGGGAAAAGCCCATGGCAGTGCCAGACCTTCTCCTGCACCTCCACCCGTGGGGCTCGGGGGCTGCACCGAGGCAGAGCTGAAAGAACAAAAACTCCTTGGAAGGGGGGAAATGCATTTCGAGCTCGTCAGCTGCGCTCGCTCAGAACCAGCCACAACCTCCCTGCACATGTGGTGGGGCTTTAATGACCCCCCCCCTTCCCCCGGGACCCTCCTCCAGCCTAATTCACACCAGCGAGGGGCGTTTGGAGCTCTGCCCCCGCCAGCTCCCGCCTGACGTCAGCCGAGCGAGGGCCCGGCGCTGATCCCGCTGCTCCTTCGCTCCCCAAATGGGGTCAAGATGCTTCTCCCGCTGCCTCCCCCGCTGCTGGGCACGGGCTGTCCCTCTCCAAGGTTGAGTTTGGCTGGGGTGGAAAGATCTGGGGGACTTGGAGCAGAGCACAGCACGTGATGTGTCTCATTTCCCACTTTTTTCCCCCCTGGAAAATGTCAAAGAGGGAATAGGTTCAAATAGTCCTGTCCTCACACTGTGCTGGTGTTTGGGGTTTTCTCTTCCAGTTAGGGGATGCAGCTACTCTGCAAAACGTGTCATGGACAAGGAAGCTGTTTTACCCTTTAAAAATGCCTTCAAGGCCGGGTTGGATGGAGCTTGGATCACCTGGGATAGTGAAAGTTGTCCCTGGCCATGGCAGGGGGCGGAATGAGACGAAATTTGAGATCCCTCCCAAGCCTTTCTGTAATTCTGTGGTTCAATGGCCACGTCTACAGCGAGAATAAAACAACATCCCGAGCTCTGCAGGCTGCAGGAACCTCCATGAGTCACCTCCGCGCCGAATTCCTCCCCCAAAAACCAAAGGAGCGTCAGCCGTATCCCGCTCACCCTGAATCCATCAGCTGGCTGCTCCGGTAACGCTCTCCCTCCCGTGTCATCAGGAAGGAATTTGGGCTCCGTTTGATAATCAGAGAGGAATCAGAGCAGCAGTGAAACCCTCTGACCACAAAGATTTCGGCGGGGCTTTCAAGCCTCCCTCGCTCGTGTGGACGCTGTCCAAGGACCTGCTCCTTCCCGGGCATCCCCGGCCCCGCTCGTAAATCAAAGCATTCCTGGTTTCCTCTCCGCGTCCGTGAACGCTCACAGAGGTTTCTTCTTTAAAAAATTTAAGCTGGGCAGTTGTTCAAAAATGTTAAAATTACCTGCTCCTTTTATTCTCTAATGACAGCCTGTGGAGGCGTAATTTAACCCAGACCTGGAGACGTCTGGTTTCAGGTTAAAAAGTCCCCCAAGCTGCACTTCATCCAGCAGCAGCCACGAAAATTCAACTTGCCCTGTGTTAATTTTTGGTTCTTCTCGTTGATGGAGCCATGGAGGATCCCAGCCCAGGGGTTCCAGCTTTGTGTTCTCCCAACTTCACGTCTTCAGCGCGAGGTTTGAGCTGTTCCGTGTTTAATCTGTTTTCTGAAACAAGATCCCAGGAAATCATAGAACCACAGGATCGTTGGAGTTGGAAAAGACCTTCAGTCCAACCATCAGCTGCCATGTTCACCACTAAGCCGTGTCCCCAAGTGCCACATCCAGGGTTTTTGAACATTTCCAGGGATGGCGACTCCACCACAGCCATGGGCAGTTCCATGGCTTTACAACCCTTTCCATGGAGAAATTGGAAGAAGGATGCTGGGAGCAATAAACCCTTCTGGTTCCCAGTGTCCTGCATGGCAGTGGCAGAAGGGAACCACTTTCCACTGGAGTGGGGCCTTACAGACAATCCCTGATCCCGAGACCGGGAATTCCGGCCCTCGGCCATGGCCAGCCCTGCACGGAACACCTCAAATCCATGTCCAGCACGGCAGGAAAACCCTCCAGAGGGAGATTTCACACCATCCTACTGTTTTGGATTAGACCCCAGCTGCCTCCTGAGCTGTTTAAATTCATGGATTTGAGAAGGGAATTTTCCACCCCGGCAGGGGCTGGAGGGACCGAGCCGAGCGCTCCGGGTTCAACGCCTCCCCGAAAACAGCCAAGGGCCCATTCCAGACCTGATTCCAGGTCTCATTCCAGCCAGCATCAATCAGGAAACGACCCTCTAGTTATCAACTTCCCTTTGCTTTATTCTCCTTTGCGTTCTGGGGAGGAAAACCATCCCAAACCTGCATCCGTGTGCCAGCTCCCCGGGATCTGAGCCTTTGCAGTTTGCCCTGCCAGGGTTTCCTGGAAGATTTTTCTGCCTCCCAGCAGGGAAATCCATCAGGAATCAAGTGTTACAGAAGGAAAAACTCTCAGGATTGTCAGCCCAAGACGCAAAATTCCCAAAGTCCACCTGCACCACCCCCATGGGGTCCCACTGCAGCAGGACCATCAGGTTTTGGGCAGGAAAATGAATTTTGAACACAGCTCAGTTGTCTGAAGGGGAAAAATCCCAGGGAGAGGAGGATGTGGAGAGGCCAAGAATGTAGCTCCAAAACAGGATTAGACATTTCTGGGGATGTCAGGAAGGGCTAAAGCCTGTACAATTAATGATCATCCTCCTGGCTGGGATAGGAACTGGGGGCTGTAGGACTCCCAGAAATATTGCTGGAGACAAGAGCATCGCCATCATCATCATCATCATGGAATCTCCTGAGCTGGAAGGGATCCAGAGGGATCCACGTGGCACTTCATGTTGAGGGGGCGTGGGGACTGGATGATCTTGGAGGTCTTTTCCAACCTTCCTGATCCTGTGCAGGGAATATCCACCCCGGGTGCCAAATTCGCAGCCTGGGCACCTCAAACTTTCCAAGCAAAGAGACAAATGGGCTTGCACGCCCAGGTGATTTATTCCAGTGATTTCCTGGGAATTCCCATCGTTTCTACTCAGCCATTACTCGCTCCCTACCTGTGACACTTCCGTGGGGACTGGAGCAACATCCCCACCACCCATCCCCGGTGCTGAGGGAGCACATCCAGATCCACAGGCGGCTCCATGGGGGTGCCACAGCTCCAGCCGCCATCCCGAGCCCTAAGTGCTTCCAGGTGGGAGAATCCCGGCTGCTGCTGGGCCAGGAATGGGAGCCAGAGTCTCCCTGCGAGCAGATGTCCCAGAGGGAGCATTACAGCCTTCAGTTCCCCCATTAAAAACATGTTGGAAGGGGTTTGATGAGCGGGTTTGACAGAGGGAAGAAAACCCCGCAGGTCCTGGCAGCGGCGAGGATTTACGAGCCGGGGCTTCGCTTCGGGTCGCTCTGCCTGAGCCTGGTATGTAGGAAAGGAGCAACAAAAACCCCTCCAAACAAGGAGGGATGGTGTCTGCATTCCTGCTGCTTGAATCAGACGCCTTTCCCGGCAGATCCAGGCCCTCCCCAGCTCCAGGGACTCGGGGAAGGTGCAGCAGTGGATGCGCCCAGCGGGTCGTCCCTGACATCCTGCAGAGCCACATCCTAGAGCAGCTCCACTCGCCCTCCCCTCTTCCTCAGGGGTGGAATTTCTTCCCCATCACTTGTGAGCAGTTGTTAGGGATGTGATGGAAGTTTTCTCCCAGTTTGCTACAGGGCAGGATCTTTCCATCCCTTTGCCTTCTTCCCGATCCAGGGTGACGGAGGCCTGGGATGAACCCAGCCGGGTGCCTGCCTCAGGTACTCCCAGCTCCCTCCCCTTCATCTCCCTGGAAAAGCATCCCCTGGGGCTGGGAAACGAGGGAAGACCAACCCCCAGCCGCGTGCCTTCCTGCAGGGTGTGAACAGCATCCAGGAACGCCTCCGGACACGCCGATCCCTCACCAGGGATTTGGGATCACGACTGTTTATCTCCTCGGAAGGGAATGGGACACACGTGGCCACCAAAGCCCGGTGTGGGCTCCGAGGGAGCCGGCCCGGGGCTGAGCATCTCCTGCTCTCCCTCCTCTCCCTCCTCACCTGCTCCAGGCCACAAGTCCCAATTCCCGGCGCTCCCACCTGGTTCCTCGCTCCCTGCCTAACACAGCCGTGTCTGGTGTTTCTCTTCCAGGCAATATAAAAAAATGAAAGGAGAAAAATTATAAGTTATTTCAAAGCCCTTCGCTTCAAAAACATCCAGCCCAAATTTAGGCACCGCAGCCATAAACGTTCCTTTTATTGCAAGCACAAAATTACCCTCTGCAATGTGATTCCTCTCAATTTATGGTTCTCCCCGAGCTATTAATTCAGCCCAGGTCTTTTCTTCTTTTTTTTTTTACTCCCCCCCTACTCTAAGTCAAATAATTCATAAATACTTCGCTCTGGAGTGTGCTTTATGAGCATTATTATGATCGCCTGAACGTGGAAATGCCTGTGAAGTTATTACGGGAGTTTTAACACAGCACAGGCTCCCCAGAGGGGCAGAACAGCTCCACCATGCTCTGGAGGGAAGAGCCCTCTCGTGAGGCTCTTTATTTGCCCAAATAATTCGGATTCTGCAGCCCAGATAAGCCTGAATCCAGCCAATCACACCCCCTGGGCTGCATTTTAGTTTTGCCAGAGCGAGATGTGGGTCAGGTCTGCGGGTCTCCGTGAGATTTTCAGACCCAAACCCAGAAAAAAATACTAAAAAAATATTTTAAAAATAAAAAAAAATGTCAAGGGAGCACCAGCAGGGCCATTGGATGGTTGGACTCGATGATTTTAGAGGTCTTTTCCCACCTGGTTCTATGATAAAATGTGTGGAAGAGCAGGTAACTGAATTCCTTGGAGTTCCCAGGTGTGAAGGAGGCCTGGAAAAGCTGGATTGCCCCGGTCAGAAAGCAAACACAATTTTCCTGTCATCCTTGCACTCATCACAGGCTGTGAAAGCCAGAAATGCAGTCATGGGGGGGAAAGTCAGAGCTGGAAACCAATGGTTTATTTTAGGGAAAGAGAAAATGTGACAGGTCTGAGACTACCCTGAGATGGAAATGGGAACTCACAGAATGAAATGGATTTTCTGGGATGGCTGGGCCTTTCCTCAGGGTATCCCAAGAAAGGGGCTTTGCACATCCCCTGGGTTCTGCATTTCTCCTGCTCATTCTCCCACGTAAATCCATCACTGGGGGCAAGCACGGCCCAGGAGCTGTGAATTCAAACCTCAGTGGGAGATTGTTTGGATTCCCAGAGAGGTGCCGGGGGATGTCACCCCCCTCCAGCCCCCAAAACCCCGGGATCTTCCCCAAGACCACCCAGGGAGAGCCGCAAAAGGAGCCCACGAGCCCTGCCTGCCGCTGGAGCACCGCTGCTCCCAAGGAAATCCATCTTTTCCCTTGTAAAGAACTCCTCCAGTAATTGCCTTCATATCTCCAAGGTGTCTTACAACCAGGGAGGTGCAAATATTTATCCATACTTGGAATTGCAGAGTGAAGCCCGGCTAAGTGTTCCCAGACACTCCAGCAGTTGTTGTTTTAAGACCCGGACCGTGGACACCTGGCTGGAATTAATCAGGGAGCAAAGCCCTAATTAACCCTTCACACATCAATGTCAAGGCCGCCGGGGCAGCCCCTGTCACCTGTCAGCAGCCCGGGAATCCCAAAGCAAGGAATGTCCTTCCCTGCCGGGGCCGTGAACCGGAAGCGGGATTTATCACGCTGCTGTCGCCACGTGCACGCTGCCCGGGCCTGGGGAAGAGCAGCAGGAATAAATGTTTATGGCCAGACAATAAAACACAAGAGCAAAAGCACCTCCCGGCCGGGCTCTGCCGACATCCAAGAGGAGCTGGAGCAGCTCCTTAAGGGAAAGGATCCCACTTTGCACCCAGCGGTTTCAAGGAGGAGGATGGGGTAATTCCAGGAGATTGGGTATTAGGAAAAGTTTCTTCATTCGGTTGGATATTAGGAAAAATATCTTCACCACAAGGGTGGTCAGGCCCTGGAACAGGGGGAGTCCCCATCCCTGGAATGCTGTCAATAAACACATGGATGTGGCATTTGGGGACATGGGTTAGTGGTGGACCTGGCAGTGCTGGGTTGATGATCTCAGAGGGCTTCTCCAGCCTTAGCAATTCCCTGATTTCATGGCTCTAAGGATTTCACACCACCACCAGCTCCCCATGAAGACAAAAAATCCTTCCAAAAATCCAAAAAAGCCCTTCCAAAGGGACCAAGCACAAGGCCACAGCCTCTCCCATTCCAGCTCCTCTCCAGCCCCCTGCCTGATCCCGGGAAGGGACAAAAGTCAGGGAACAGGGACAATCATTGGCACAACGTTCCTTTTCCCCTCCATGGGAGAAGAAATTGACCCACAAATTGGTTCTGTGCAGGGCCAGGAGTAGGACTTGATGATCCCTGTGGGTCTTTTCCAACTCAGCACATTCCATGGATAAAACACAACCTGGAATTGGAAGGAACCGCCTCGATGGCCACGGAGTTGGGTACCAGGACCAGCCCAGCTAAACCTGGCTTAAAGCAGAGCGAGGTCCAAACTGCAGCTGAGGAGGAGACCCCCCCTCCATGGGGGAGCAGCAATCCATTGGAATCCTGCCCCAATCCATGAGGGAAGCTTTGTTTTCCCTGCCGCTGACCCGGCACGTCCCGGTGCTGCAGAGCAATTCTGGTTGTCAAACTCAATGCAGAACAAAAAACCCCAACTTCATCTTCTAAAGCAGAGGAGAAACCCCCCC